>LFZO01000235.1:0-51452 GCA_001578225.1 Pseudocercospora musae | reverse complement strand
TTAGGGTATTAGTAGTACTAAGTACTAAATCTAAGGCTTATCTAAAGGTACTTAAGACTTAGGCTTATCTATTCCCTTTATACTCTAAGCGATCTAATATGCCTTAAACAAATATACCTTACTAGGTTCTTTTATAGCTTATATATATAGGGCTTCTTTATATAATATATATAGATCTATCTTAAGTCTTCCTCTCCTATTTTACCTCTTCCTTCTAGGACTAGACTTATAGGTTTAGGAGTAACCTATACTACTTTAGTCTTTCTACCTTATAGCTATAAACCCGGACTTATAACCTATTAAGCTAAGGAGGGCCGATAGGTATAAATAGATTATAAACTATAATAGAAGCTATAAGGAATAGTAGGGGCTAAAGTAGGAATAGTAAGTATATTATTATTATCTATAGGTTAGAGCTAAACCTAAAAGGTATTAGCTTAGATTAGTTATATAATAGTTATTATATAATCTAGTCTACCTTAGTATCCCTTACTAGGTTACTAACTAGACTATATATTCTAATATATAATAGTAATCCTAATTAGGACTAAATATATTAGCTTATATATATATCTAATAAGGAGGAGGGTTCTAGATAAGATACTAGAGTATATATATAGATATAGGGCCTAGATATCTAAGTATATTATACTATTCTATCTAGAGAGATAAAGGATAAGGAACTAACTCCTCTAAAGGATAGGATCGTTATAGTAGGAGATTACCTAGACTAGGAGGAACTTAAACGAAGTAAGTAGATAGATAATTAAGGAGGACCTCCTTAAGTAGTTCTCTTTTATAGGAGAGGAGCTAAAGATTTAAGAAGAAGAAGGAGGAAGATAGGAAGTAGGAATAAGAGCCTAGTAAGAGGAAGGAGTAATAGAGATCCTCTCTATATCCTATAGCCTAAATAGATACAAAAGGTAGAAATAGAATCCTATATAGTAGGAAGGAGATAGAGGGTTTTATACTAGAGGCTATAGGCTAAGGGTTTTTATCTTTAAAGATAGATAGGAATAGCTACTTATCTAGTAGTTAGAATAGTATAGTAATATAAGAGTTTACTACTATATATACCTAAGGACTAGGTAGTATAGGAAGGAACTATAGGTAGTATAACCTATTAGACTAAGGAAAGCTATACTAGGTAGACTATCTATTTATAGTAGCTATAGAGGTAGTAGATAGTAATTAGAGCTCTATAGTAGAGATATAAGGGATATAACTAGTAATATATACTAAACGAAGATTAATAATATCTCTCTCTAGTAGAAAGAGGACTATATATACTAATCGAGGTCCCTATCTAACTCGATAGATAAGTATATCCTAGTTACTAGATAATAGTATATATAGTTCTCTTTCTACTAGAAAGAGATATTATTAACCTTCGTTTAGTATATATTACTAGTTACGTTTCTTATACCTCTACTATAGAGCTCTAATTACTATCTACTACCTCTATAGCTACTATAAATAGATAGTCTACCTAGTATAGCTTCCCTTAGCCTAATAGATTATACTATCTATAGTTCCTTTCTATACTACCTAGTTCTTAGATATATATAGGTTTAGGTTCTACTTATTAATAGATAGACTCGAGGATACTTAGCCTTAGTTAAATATATTTAGATATATCTAGCTAACTCCTTACTTAAGGAAATCTAAATAGTCTAAAATAGACTAACTAGGAATAACTAGAACTACTAACGTAAGACTTAACTTATACTAAGGAAATAAATAGACTATCTCGATCTTAGAAGATTCTACTAGATACTAAAAGAATTCTTATTAATCTACTAATCCTAAAAGAGCTTATAAGGAATTACAAACTTCTTAGATAGATTATTAGTACTTAGTATCTTCTTTACTAGCTATATAAGAGCGATATAGGCCTTACTAGTAGATATATAATCTAAACTATACTAAAATACCTTAACTTAATCTATATATAGCTAAAGATAGATACTTAGGCCCTTTATAACCTTCTACTAGTCTCTCTCGAGTTCCTTTATCTTCTTTTATAATAAAATATAGCTATTTCTAATATACTTATACTTCTTAGTTAGGATCTAGTCGAATAGGATTAGCTAGGACTAAAATAGGTTAAAAGGAACTATATATATCCTAGTAGCTAGATTACGCTCTATCTCTTTTCTTATTATAGTATTATAGTTCTTCTAGGAATCTAAAAGAAGTTAGCTAATATAAACTAGAATAAAGAGAATCGAAGTAGACTAGATATATTAAAATTAGCCTTATCTATATAAGTATAGAGGTTACTAATATCTTCGAAATATAGATACTTTCTAAAGGGCCCTAGTTAGTATAAGTCGACTCTATATAGGATAATATATACTTCTTAATCTTCTTATAGACTACTATATAAGCTTAGTAGGCCTCTCTAGTCTTCTTCTTATTAGTTAGATTATCTAGGATCTTCTAGCGTAATCTATTAGGTATCTTAATAGTAGACTTATATTCTATAGGAATCTAGATACTCGTTAGTCTTATTTAATCTATCTCGAACTAAGATAACTTACTTAGAAGTAGCCTAAGCTATAAGAGATATACTTTAGATAGTTAAAGTACTTAGTCTTATTAGTAAGATCCTCCTTATAGTTAGATAGATTAATTTAAGGATATATAGTCTTAAGAAGAATAATATAGCTTCTACTAGTATAGCCCTATATAATATTAGTACAATTAAGATATAGATTACTATTAAACTTTATATAGGTTACTATTAGGCCGAAATAGTCTAAAAGAACTTAAAGTAATATAAAGATAGCTAACTAGAATAGAAATAGATACTACTACTAGAAGAAGGAAGGCTACGATACTAAGTTAGTCTAAATTACTCTAAGAAGAATTAATAATAGTTAGCTATTCCTAGTACTAGATATAGGAATAGTAGTAGTAGTAGTACTAGAAATTATATCTAGAGAATATAGATTATAAAAGAGATTAAATAAAATAGACTTAGATAGCTTAAATTCCTATAGTAGCTATAGTAATAGCGTTATTACTATCTAAGTAAGCTTTTAGAATAATAGTAAGTATCTTTTATATATAATAATAGACTCTAAGTAAAGTTTTCTATTTCTAGCCTCTAGGATATAGATCTATAGAAGAGAAAGGCAATATTATAACTATAGGCCTAGTTAGTCTATCTAGAGTCAAAATAGACTAAGATAGGCTAAGGTAACCTATCTTAGTCTATAGATATATATCCTCTTCCTAGATATCTCTCTTCTCTTTCTTCTTTAGTAATTCGAGTAGTTCTAATTAAGTACTATATACTATATATTATATATCTCTTTTATAGATCGCTTATTCTATACTATCTTATATAGTTATTATAGAATATTAATATCGAAGTTTTTATAAAGTAAGAATTAGTAATAGAGCTCTAAAATTTATAATATAATCTATATAAGGTTTCTATAGTAATAGTAACCTAGGTAATAGATAGATACTATAGAAGGAGTACTAAGTAGTATAAAAGTAAAGCTTTCTTAATATAGCTAGTAGTATAGCTAGTCTTTTTAGTAATACTTATATAATCTAGAAAAGTCTAGATTCTAATCTAAAATTAGTATAGGTCCTAGAATCCGAACCTATACTAATTGTCTAGTTCCTACTAAGAAACTAAACCTAGATCTAATTTCTTAGATTATATCTAATCTACTATACTATCTAAATAAAAGTAATTTAGATACTATAGATAGTAGAATATAGTAAGCTTATAGCGTAGCTTAGAGGCTTATAGATCTATAGCTCGTTACTAAGTAGCTATCGTATATATATACTAGTTTATAGTAGTTTTAATATTTATATAGTATAGAAGATTAAGTAGAATTAGTTAGATATAGCTCTATAATACTAGAGAGCTCTATATCTATAGATTAGTAGGCGCTAAGCGTCTAGATAGTCTATATATAGATAGTAAGTACTAAAGGCTAGTTATACTAGTAGTACTACTATTTTATTATAGTATTAATTATTATAGAAAAGTATTATATTATTAACGTTTATTTCTAAATACTATATCTATCTAGATATATATCCTTCTATACCTACCTCGAGTACCTACCTAGTAGTATCTATAATAACTATAGTATATAAGCTCCCTATATAATATACTTTATATCTATTAGTAATACTAATTAAAAATATAGATAGTCTATAGTAGACGGAAATACGTAGTTTAAGAGACACTAATATAAGCGCGACTCTATATTAGTTCTAGTGTAGGGATACACTAGGGCTCGGGCGGGTAGCTAGGGCTCGGGGAATCCGCGAGGATTAGGCGACCTACCTAACCCTAGCCCCAAAGGCAGCTATAGTACAAACAAACTACAAACTACAGGCGCATAGTTCGTATTTACGATATTGATATTTCGCGGCCGTCTAACTTGTATACTGAATAGCTCTTCCTTGCTCCTATCCTCTTCATCTCGCTATGCCGGAGTAGGACGGAACATGGATTCGTTTTGCTAGTCGTCCTGTATAGCGAGGCATGTCCACGTCAACAAACGTAGCCGCTTCTTCTCAACCATCTCTCGATTCCGAAACCCTCGCGTCCACACGTTGCCCGTATCGACTCCCTCGTTTGCTTCGGCTCCCTACGCATCAGCCCGCCGTCCCGGGAAGCGAACACTGTGTCTGTGGCAGTGGTTTTCAGTGTCCAGAGAGGCTTGCGTCCTGTATGACTTGTTCTTGCCAGCCGAGCATGTGTTGCCTGAATCTGTGGATCAAGTTTAGTGGAAGAGATGCGAAGCAAGATGGGGTAGTGCGGTACGGAAAGACGGTGGGAAGACTACTTCAGATCATATCTTAAGATGATACCCTTGACATGAGACGCTCCTTGGATGAATTCGACGCATGTTCTGAGTTTGCTGGTTCCTTTGCCGATCCGCATACTCGAAAATATGCCTAGACTGGCACGGTGTGAAAGTCCGGACATGAAACACGGTACACACCAGCAAGTGATGCCTACAGGCTTGAGCACACTGATCATTTCCAGGTCTCTTAGTCTCAGATGTCACTTTCTGATTCCAGCTACACGGATACTTGCAGATGACTGCGCGTTACTGCATGTTTAGAAACGGTCTCCGCTTTCAAATGCACATCCACCGCCAACACGCCGAACGATATTCCCGGCACCAATCTGCAACTTGGCTGCGTCTGACGCATTTGAGATGTTCTGGGGCCTAGGAGAAGGCGACCTGGTGACGCAGCAGCTTGTCCTACGCTGTCTCTCCTAAGACTTTGTTTTCGCTTCACTTCAAAAGAATTCGCGCTAACGATTTAGCGCGTTCTGGCAAACCACGCAAAAAGTCGACCTCTTCGCGGCACCGCCGTCCGGTGCACACTCGTCAAAGCGCAATTTCGCTACAGTACAGCATGGCGGCGCCAACGGACGAGGAGATCCAGCGGATCATTGACCATGTCTTCCTACCGCCAAAGCTTCCGTCAGAGGCAGACGACCTCAGCGACATCCCTCTTATCCGCGCCACCGTGGATGCCTTGACGACTCTTCGCGACACGATCTTGCCTCAGCCGCTACCCGATGCCATCAGCCTCGCGATATCTGCGATGTCCAGTATCAAGCAAATCAACAGCTTGTCTGGTGGCGGAACAGATGAGGTGGGCCTTCATCGCGGCCTTACTAGCCTGCCGAACGCTCACACTATGGCCATGAAAATCAGCCGCCAGAACGCCGGCGTTCTGATTACAAAGAAGGAGGATAAGTTGATCTTCGAGGTCTTCGAGCTCTCGCCACGGAATGAAGATGTTATTGCAACAAAAGGACGACTCATTCGCACATTCCCGGCGAACGCCGTGGCTCTGAACGGCAGCTTGTTGGATCAGACAGATTTCCCGTCAATGATCGCTCACACGCTCTCTACGATGTGCCGACAGACTGTACGAGAAATGCAGCCTCGCTCCAAGAAGGCTCAGAAGACTCACGAGGAGGATCGCGACACGAACTCTCCTGCCATGGTCTCCGAGCTTTTCCTCGGCGTGCTTAGAGGAATTGGCGAGGCATACCCAGCTTCGTCTGTCATGAAGAAGACGCGAGAAGAGGTACTCTACTACAACGCGAAGGCGCCTTGGCGGAGGTCTCCAATGTGGCTACTCATCCGTGTCACTCTTCAGCTTGTGCTGACAAGGGCGGCTGGCGGATCTTACAATCTCTACAAACTGGTCATGCTGTCCATCATGGGCAACATCGTTCGCGCAGCAAAAGCGACGCCCGTCGACAAGCTCTACATTATGAACGCCAAAATCGAGCGCCGACTTCAGAAACTGTCCCAGATGCCACTCGATGTTGTGGGCAGGGCCATTATCAAGGATGTTTCGAGCATTGTTCGAGAATCCGCCCGAGCCATCACACAAACCTGGCACAGACAACAAACGCTAGACGCACGCGACTTGAATCTAGCTTCCCTCACCACGCTTAACTTCGACAGTGATGGTGTCACTAGCATTCCCAAGCTGGAGAAGTATCTTGAACAACTGAAAGCTCGGCAACATAGTACCAGCCCCTGCAACTTCGTGCCATCTTCAGGGCTCATCAAATCCTCTGTCGATGATTTTCCGCATCTTCCGACATCGAATGCGCGTGATTCGTACTACGCGTCAGCCTGTCTTCAGTCCTTCGAACAGTGGGTCGCCCGACATCTGCAACATTTCATGGACAACAATGAGAGACCAGACGCATGCGAGAGACTGGATGAGCTCCTGTCCCGGTATCATGATTTGTCTTGCGCTTACTATCCTGCTGATAACCCAGAAGCCAAGTCCAACATGATTTTGGTCATCTTTGAGCTCTGGGTGGCTTGCGACAAAGCTGCGGTCCGTATCTATCCACCTCTCGCGAAATACGATCCAGGCATCCCTGTGCATGTTCTGCAAAGCCTGATACTGCCAAATTTGGACCAGATGGCGAGGTTGTCAGATGTAGAGGCGTACATCAGCGATCGGGCACGAAGTAGCGTGCGACCAACGAAGTCTCTGTTTGACACACATGACGCTCAAGGATTCGCTGCGCAATACTACGATCAGTCCAGCATGCACAAGTCTCTCTTTTCCGTCATCGAAGCGGAAGCAGAAGAAGCTCGTCGACGTAAGAAGGAAGAATATCGAAGTACTATCAGCGAATACCGTCGCCTTGATGCGCTCTGCAGTCGCACTGAACACTACAAAGAGACCAGAATTGTCGACACCTGGTGCGACCCTCCAGAGACCGAAGAGGTACACGTCACGAGCAAATGTGACAAATGTCGCTATGAAAACGAGCGCGAGAATCTTGATATTGGAGTTCATGAGTGGCCGCTTCCCGCAAATCAAGTCGAATCAAAGGCCGTGGTATTCGAGCTGAAGGCACCGTCATGGCTTTCTTCTTGGAGGAGTTGCAGATTCTTTCTGCTCCAAGACGTGCTCAAGGGCACCCATCCCGAAGCCAGTCCTCGCTCTCAGTACCGACTCGATTCAAATGACCCTCACTTGACCAGAAAGCACTACGTCCAGTCAGGATCCGGAAGGATTGGGCTTCTCTCCGAAAGCAAGCCGGTTTGCGTAACCCACTATCGCAGCAAGGCAATTGCTGGCCTCCGAGAATCAGACTTGTGCGTCAACAATGGCCTGCAGTACCAATACTATGACAACTCGAATCGCGGATACGTTGGCGCGATGGTATTCGGAGATGAAGTCGCGCGTGCCTGCACTTATCGTCTACCTCACCCAGCGTTACAAAAGTACATTTTTCGTACCGCTTCCAATCCTGATGGAGTTGGCCCGAATACTGTAATTGCATCCCAGGATACTTCTCCAGAGAGCATGACACTCGCCGAATTCGCAGAACTTGCTATGATACCGTTGGGTCATCACATTCAGTGGCCAAACATAGTTCTGCAATTGGCGATGCCCGGTGTAGACTTCAAGAAGGAGGAGACTTCGTTGGTTATTCTCCAGTGCATTTACCAGGCCGGTCCGCCTAGCCTGGTGCGCTCTGTGTTACGAGAATCCCACGCCATCTTCAACGACGATGGTAAAAGCCTCTTGATCCTCGAGCAGCTTTCCCTAGCTGCCCAACGTGTAAAGGAGAATTGGGAGTCGGCACAAGCTCTCAACACCTTCGTTGCCATTGCAGCTCGCATTTTGTCCCTCAACAAGAATGCTCAAAGCGCGTCTCTGAAGTGCTTGGAGGCCGCTCGTCACATCACAACTTGCTGGCTGCAATCCCTTCGTAACAAAACTCATCAAGCCACAGATCACGCCGATCGGACAGCTTTCGTCAACAAGGCCGTCGAGGTGGCTTTGATCTGTGCGTCGACGTACGATGTTGACGACAAGGTCCTTGAGGATATACTGAAGTCGTCTTTGAACGTGTCCATTCTTGTGCAGGCTTCAATCGTCATTCACGAGGGCGCTCTGGAAGGCGCTCATCTTGCTCGGCTCGCCCTCCGATTCAAGCGACTGCTCTTTCGCAGCTACAGATTGCTCGCCAAGAACGCTGAAGGGATCGACGATGCTGTCAAGAAGTCGTGGTCGGGCTACGTGCCCGGATTCGACGGCTGGAGTCCCGTATCGAACAACGCCGACAATTGGATCACAACAGACACGGACGGGACGCAAGGTGCTACCATGCGTGTGCATTACAACCTACTTACCGGCGAATTGCTCGTGAACGGATTGCCTCTGGACCAACCTCCCAAAGAGTACCGAGACAGACCCTTGTTCTCTCTCATATTTGGCAGGGCGCTGGTGGAGGTCATGCCTGCATCAGCCGCAGGCTTCCAATTTTCGACGAAGCGAGCATTTGAAGGCTACGAGGTTCAGCTTGGCATGAGCTCTCTAGCCAATGCTGCCTATGAGGAACTTATCGTCCAAGCCAGGCGCGGAGATAGAGTGTTCGAAACACTACCGAAGGAAATGTTTGAGGGCATCTTCCCGTCTAGTTTTGTGGAGGACTACGTTCATTGGTACCATTCTGAATCTGATGTTGTGGAGTTTCGCCCAGCAGAGGACCCATGGAATCATGAGTCTTCAGCTCAGTGGACATTGAGGCGGTCAAAAGATCGCTCAGGCTGGCGTCTCGTCAAACATCGCAGCTCACTCCTTGGTCTCAGCAGCAGGACCTCAACAATGGTCGGCCGAATTCTCAGTCCATTGGCTAACAGCTCAGACATCCATATTGTTTTGCAACCGACGGAGCATTTCATTAATGTCGAGATACCACATCTGCGACATGGCTTTTCACTTCGTCAGGGAAGTTCCTCTCTGCAATCCAAAGAGTTCCGCTCTATGGAGGTCGATCAAGATCAGTCTTTGGGAACGCTCATTGGGTTCAAGAACAAGTTGATGTTGAGATCCAACGACGGCAAGCGGCGTGTTCTCCTCCTCGATTCAACAACTGTCACCTACAGCAAGCACGATGCGCATGTGGCCGTCACGGCTTCCAAGAAGAAAGACGCCAAAGTAAACTCTCTGGAGCTCAACGACTTGGGCTGGCTGATCGACAATGGTGGCCTTATGTGCAAGTTGTACGTAGCATATCTTCATGCGCTTACCTCTTTCTGTCTTCCAGACCCGTTGACGCGCAAGACCGGGACCGAGCAAGCACTGTCTATTCTGGAGTCGGCAGCAGTGAGGTCATTCGACCAGTTGACTGATGAAAATCTAAAGATGCTTGCGAAGATTGCCTCTTTGAGCCCAGGCCGATGCTACTATCCCGCCCATGAACGTGTCATGCAGACAGTTGCCTGGGACACCACTCTCAGCTTTCTATCGCAGCACGGGCGGTTGGAAACAGATGTCAGAAAGATCTTGTCCCAAGCAGAGGAATCTCAATTCCTGTACCCTGGAGCGTCTCTCGAGGTCACTGTTCCCCAGAAGATCGACAAGCACCTCCGGCAGCGAGATAGCATCAAGTCATCCGTGTTCAGGACCTCTGGATTTGGAGCCGAAGATCACACAACAGCGTATGACAGGCCTTACGAATCACGAGATTCCGATTGGCGTTCACAACGATCAACCAATTCCGCTCTCATGGCAGGTCTCGTCATGCGCGGTAGCTCACATGTGCATTGGGAACCGCAGACGATGGGTCAATTGTGGCAGCTGGCATGCAATTACAGCCAGATACACGGATATGAGCTGCCCATCGATCACAACAAATTAAGATATGACGCGACTGTATTGGAAGAGGGACATGATTACGCTATCATTCGGCTGCCAGCCTTGCTTCGATGGATGAGCATTGCCCAGGGCGTGCAGCAGAACCAATTCTCCATCATGATGTGGCTGTCGACTATGGCCTTCTCCGAGGATGCAAACGTGCCAATTCTCCAGGTTATTGCTATGCTGCCAAAGCTCGGGGTCGCCTTCCGCAACAGCACTTCGAGGATCGGTTCTTTCACGCCAAAGGAAGGTATTGTATGCAGTAAAGCTGTCGTGAAGGCGGTAGTCGATCAGAACCGTCTTGCGCACCCTTCCTACCCCGAATACAATATCACACGCCCGAAGAACGAGCGACATTATGTCTATGCTGCTCGCCGCAATACCGCTTGCCAGGTTGCGGCTAATGCAGCATCGATACGGCTTGCCGATGCGCTGTTCAACCAGTGGCCCGCGAAGACTGTAGTTAAGCCGTCTTTTGACGTTTCGCGGTACATTAACGTCGGCAAGGTCATCGTCGCTGTGGCCAAGAAATTCAAAGCCTGGCACGACAATGGTCTTCTTCAAAGCGAATTTGCTCGCATTGACCAAACCATCGCAGGTTACAAGCTTCAGCCTGTGCAGCTCCCTGTTCTTACTACCCGGAGCCCTCAATCCCAGGTCGCTCTTCCAGGATATGCCTCAGAGGCTGACTTGTTCTCTGGAACCGCACCGCAGCTGCCCGAGAATTGTCCAGTGTTGGCATTTGCCGCATCACAACCGCGGACATCTGGTCCCGCAGAGCCGACGCTTCTTAGCTCTCTGGTCGTGCGCTTGGAGACCGCGGCTGGACAGTTGAAGTACGAGCAGGACTACGTTGCAGACCTCAAAGACAGCTTGAACGCTCTCTTGTCCCGTGATGCCGAGCAACTCGCCATCAATGGGTTAGATGCACAGTCATTGGCGAATCATTTTGGTGACTGCACGGCCTACGCCAAGAATCTCTACGATCTTCTCGCTGCTTCAGTTGCTCCGGCATCTCTATCCTCGAATGTCCCTACAGATCATCAGTGGCCGAGAGTATCACCACTGCTCTTCCTTCGGCAGCTATCTCGCAATCGGTGGCCCGATCTTTCCCCTGATTGGAAATCATGCATCGTCAAATACGGCATCGCTCTTACCGAAGTGCAGCGTGCGGAGCGACTTGTGCGACTATCAGACACGTCGCGCGCTGAGGAACTTTGGAACGAGGTCCGCAACACCGGCCATCGGAATTGGAGCCCGATGGATTACCCCGAGTCTCTACTTATCGAAGTCGAGAGTAGTATTATGATCCGGGAAGTACAAGAGGAGATTGCAGGCGAGATGAGACGGCCTTCAACGAACAACAACTCAGTTATGCAGCTGAATATGGGAGAGGGCAAGTCTAGCGTCATTGTTCCGATTGTCGCAGCCGCCCTTGCAGACGGCGACCAGCTTGTGAGAGTGCTTGTCGCGAAGGCGCAGTCTAAGCAGATGGCGCAGATGCTCGTCTCCAAGCTCGGAGGACTAATCGACCGCCGCGTCTACTATCTACCCTTTTCGCGGTCCTTGAAACTCGACCTCGCCGCCGCCGCCGCCGTCGGTGGCATTTTGAAGGAATGCAAGTCCAATGGTGGCGTCCTTCTCGTTCAGCCAGAACATATCCTCTCCTTGCAGCTTATGGCCCCAGAATGCTACATCACTGGCAAGGAGTCGGTTGGGCAATCACTCATGGAGACACAAGACTTCTTCGACGAGTACGCTCGAGATATCGTTGACGAGAGCGACGAGAATTTCAGCGTGCGCTTCGAGCTCATCTACACAATGGGTATGCAACGCTCGATCGAGTTGAGCCCCGATCGCTGGCTTCTCCTGCAGCAAGTCCTGGATCTGGTAAGACAATTTGCTCCTGCCTTGGCCAAAAAGTTCCCTCTGTCTTTGGAGATTGGTTCGAAGGTGGCCGGCAGTTTCCCTAGGGTTCGCATTCTCCGACCAGACGCTGAGGCAGAGCTTTTGCTTGCAGTGGCTCAGCGTATCTGTGATTTCGGTCTGAGTGGCTTTCAAATCTCGCGGCAGCCCGTGAAGGTCCGTAGAGCAGTCTACGCGTACATCACCAAGTTCGATCTGAGTAGCGATGAGATCATGGCCGTAGAGAGCGGCGCCTTCTGGACTGAGACTACCAGGTCGCATCTTCTTCTCCTCCGCGGAATCATTGCTGGCGGCGTTCTGGCCTTCACTCTTGGGCAGAAGAGATGGCGTGTCAACTACGGACTTGCATCCCGCCAGCCGCCAACCAAGCTGGCCGTTCCGTACAGAGCGAAGGACAACCCATCGCCTAGATCCGAGTTCAGCCATCCCGACGTTGTTATTACGCTCACGTCTCTTTGCTACTACTACGAGGGGCTCAGTGATGAAGATCTTTTCATCGCATTGGGCCACCTGATGGATTCTGATCAAGCGGACATCGAATATCAGGAATGGGTCAAGGATTCTGACAGCCTTCCCGCTGCATTCAAGCAGTTGCAAGGTATTAATCTGAAAGACCGGCCACAGTGTGTCTCTGAGTTGTTCCCGGCGTTGCGGTACGGGAAGAACGTTGTTGACTACTTCCTGTCCCATCATGTCTTCCCAAAGGAGATGAAAGAGTTTCCTGACAAACTTTCCGCCTCTGGCTGGGACATCGGCAAGAGAAAGAATCGCGCCACTACTGGCTTCTCCGGGACTAATGACTCTCGACCACTGCTGCCTTTCGATGTTGGCCATCTCGATCTCGAGCGGCAAAAGCATACCAATGCTCTCGTGCTCAACAACATCCTCCGACCGGAAAACTCAGTGAAGCTGATGGCACGTGCTGGGCAGGATTCGTCAGACGGGGCGAATCTTCTGGCAACGGTCAGTCACCTTGAGCCGCCTGTGGAGGTTATCCTTGACGTTGGTGCCCAGATTCTGGAACTCAACAATCAAGAGGTTGCAGCGACGTGGCTGAAGAAGTACAATACAACCAAAGAGGCCGCAGTCTTCGTCGATGAATTCGACGAGCTATGCGTTGTTGATCGCCATGGCCGAATTGCTCTACTGCAGACGTCACCTTTCGCGAACCGTCTGGGTTCATGTCTTATCTTTCTTGACGAAGCGCATACGCGTGGTATCGATCTGAAATTACCATCCACATACAGAGCAGCGCTTACGCTGGGCGCCAATTTGACCAAAGACCGCCTCGTCCAAGCTGCCATGCGTATGAGAAAATTGGGCAAGGGACAAAGTGTTGTCTTCACAATCTCAGAGGAGATTCAGGCCAAGATCCTCGAGTGCACCTCGAAATCGGAGCCGAGCGCCATTACGGTGGAGGATGCTCTCTTCTGGTCCATCAAAGAGACGCACACGGAAGTCCGCCGCAGCATGCCTCTTTGGGCTGTCCAAGGCGAGCGCTTCGTCCGCCAGGAGAAGATATGGAAGGCTGTGCGTGGCAGCGGCAAGACTCGTTTGACTCAGACACACGCCGAGGAACTCCTGGAGGAAGAAGCTCAGACACTGAACGATCGCTACCGTCCACGCCAGTCCAGTGACCTGCCGATCCACTTGAGTGACGGCACAGACCTAAGTTTGAGGCGAATCGCTGATCGCTGCTCCGAATTCAGCGACCTGCAATTCAACTCCAGCACACTGCAAGAAGAACAAGAGCGGGAGCTGTCGCCTGAGATCGAGCAAGAGCGACAAGTCCAGAGAGCACCACCCGCGGAGCCAGCTACGCATAGCTTGCACCCTGACGTCCGTTCTTTCGCCAATACCGGCCGTCTTGTCAATGGATCCAACGCCTACATGCCTGCTTTCGAGACATTGTCCGACTCCAGTGCAGCACAAGGTCTAGGTTTCGCGTTGTCACAGCTCGCCGGAGGAAGTCATCTCATGGCCACGGCAGAGTTCACCCGAACTGTCAT
Organism: Pseudocercospora musae; assembly: GCA_001578225.1. Classification (NCBI taxonomy): domain Eukaryota; kingdom Fungi; phylum Ascomycota; class Dothideomycetes; order Mycosphaerellales; family Mycosphaerellaceae; genus Pseudocercospora; species Pseudocercospora musae. The sequence continues at coordinate 37,326 of LFZO01000235.1, read as the reverse complement.
CAAGTCGGGAAATTCGGACATCTCAGATGCGTTCCAGAGACCCGTCCAGTGGTTGCTAACCAGCTGTCCCAAGGGCTCGCGCAAAGTCGACCACATCCTCATCATAAGCCCATACGAAGCCAACCAGCTCTATCCGCACATGAAGAGCAGGAAATCAACCACACTCCATGTCTACAAGCCCCGCTGCAACTCCGGCTACCGCGCTCTCGACGAGCTGGACTTTTGCACATTTTCAGCAGCACCCACGCCACCCGTCGTGCCACGTGCATTAGCCGTGCAACTGACTCTTTTCGCCGGACAGCTGTACATTAGCACCCACGAGGACTACATCGAGACCTGCAAGTTTCTCGGTCTTTCCTCCAAGGCGTTGACGGAAGAGATGAGTCAACAGGGATGGCAGGTCGATGCGAACGGATTCATCGAGAGAGATGGGCAGGGTCGGGTTGGTGGGGAGTCAGGGTTGGGGAAGAGCCCGATCAATTTCTTCAAGATCCTCATGTCAAAGATTAGGAGAAGTGGGGAGAACATTTCCAAGACGCAGATGGGCAGCTTGTTGGACGGAAAACTGTTCGAGGAGTCGGAATTTTCTTCTTTGGAATGAGTAGTAGTGGTGGCCTCATCAGATTTGGATGTTTTCGATAGCATTGGAACCACTACCAAGAAGGGGTGTGTGTGTGTCTTCTTTCACATCTCATGTTTCATTTCATAGAGCAGCTACTCCGAGCTCTTTAGCAAGCCATCGCTCGATTCGGAGTCATTGTCCGTTCTCGTACAGTGTACCATCTTCCTCCTCTATATCTTCCGACCACTCAATCTCCATAACAGCAGCGGCAGTATCTTCATAGGCATAAGTACCAAGACCAGGTCCCTCCAGACCGAGATCCTGTATCTCGTCAGCAAGGTCATTGTCCGGCAATGCGATGTCAGCTGCTTCATTTTGATCGACATCTTCACCACTACTAAGGAAGGCTGTACTGGCAAAGAGCTCACTCAACGCTTCTTCCTTGACCCTATCCAGGTTTAGCTTGTGGGAGCGGATGCGCTGATTGCGAGGTTTGCGCTTTGGGGTGGCGCGCGAGATGCGGCCGCTTTGGACTTGGAAGGGTGTTGTTGGTGGCATGACTGTATGGAGCTCTGACTCGTTTGTACGGGGTAATAGTTAGCATCAGGCAAGCCAAATGCGAGAAGAAGGGGAGGGGAGAAATCATAGTAATATAATGGCAGAAACGTGGGACAAAGAAAGTGCTTTTTTTTTCAGTCAGCACAATGGCATTGTCGGTGACGGTCATTGAAATCGCTTTGTTCAGCCGTACTGCTCGTCTCTCGTTCTTGCAGGTGAAGTGCTTGCATTGAGAAAAGTGTTTGGAGCGTTCAACAGTGCGGGTGCCGAAGTGCTGTGGACTGGCTCAATCGTCGTCGTCGTCTGAGGAGTATGCTCCTAGACCCAGACCAATACCCGAGGAAGTAGGCTTGGCAGCCGCATGACTGCTTGCTGCCACAGGCGATGTGTTGTCACTACCCTTCCCGGCCGACTTTGCCTTGACTGCATCCTGATCCGAAGCGCTTTCTGCAACCATTGCAGGCTCTTTCATTTCCGCTCCTTTGGCGGCAGGCTGCTCAGCTTTATCCATAGTCGATGGTCTTCGCAGCTTGACAACGCCAAACAATGACTCTTTGCCTTTCTTCCTCTTCTTGCCCACTGGCCAGGCGTCATGCTCGGCTGTCTCTGGCGCTTGGGGCGAGCCTGTCTGCTTCGCGGCTCGCTCGGCTTCTTCCTGCCGTCTTCGAAAGGCATCCAGCTGCTCGGTAGTCTCTTTCCTGACGGCGGCTTCCTGGGCGCGAGTCGACTCCATAACGGAGTCCAGGAATTCGACTTCATCTTCGTTGAGCGACTGGAATTGGTTGGACAGTTTCAAGGATTCCTCGAATGCTTCCTGCTTGGCGGCTCATCAACCTGAATCGTCAGCTGTGTATGTCTGCGAGTATCAGAGCCTCGAACATATCACCTTTGTTAGCCTGTAGCGTCTCGTACAGTGACTTGCCGCCTTCCTGGCTGCCTCCGGCAATAGCGGACGTGTTGTTCTTTTGACGCGTCGCCTCTATGGCGGCATATGCTTTCTGCCACTCTTCATCTTGCTCGGCTGGAGACTCGTCGGCCCCAGCAGATACGAAGCGCGACATGCTCGCCAGTCAGACTTGTGGCAGCAGGAGTGTAGTGTTCAAAATAGTGCGGGAAGTACTAGTACGGAAGGAGAACGCGAATTCGTTGTTCCGTCCCGATCACGACTGATGTTGCGGCAAACCCACACTCCACAATAATAACGAAGAACTTTTTACGCTGTACAGAAAGACTTAATTGAAGCTAATGCAGGAAATGCACCGAGTTTTGAGATATGGTCTTGTTCCAGCAAGAGGTTCAGAGAGCGATGACGAGTAAACGACCTCTTAGCAACGACACCGAGACGGTAGTGCAAAACAACACGAATGAAGCTTTCACGTTGGAATCCGGATTTATTCTCATCTTCAAATTCCTGTTCATTCGCGGATTGGGCATGGAAGAATAGCCTACTCAATACATATTCAAATCTGGCCTTGAGTACTTCGTCTTCGCGATATAATCCTTCTCTGGCCCTTGGACAAGATGTTGAGTTTCGAAACGATGAAGAGAGATCCCTTCCATTGGAAAGATGTATTCGGTCCAGTACATGTCTTTGACGCAGAGGTGATGGGCCTTTGCGACGACGTGCCCGTGAGGGAAGGTCAGGTTATGGAACAAATGATCGACTTCAAGATCATTCTCAGGTTTCACGAACCAGACACTCATTTCATCTCGAGATTCAGAGTATCGATAAACATAACGTCTTCTCGCCGACATTTCGACGCCGTTGGAAAGTCTTAAAGTTCCGGTTTCGATGTAAAGGTGCTCGAAATCAAAGTCTGGGTTTGCGACTTGACGGGGATGGAAAGATGCCGTACCACTCAAAACTACTGAAGGGAAAGTGGGGAGTTTGGACTCAATGGTACGAGAAATGATCCAGTTCCCTTGTAATGCTCGGAAAGCTGCGCGTGCGGTGTATCGTCCTTCCTGCGTACATGCTGTCCAGGTCTTGTGGAGATCGGACATGATAGCATTGGCTTGGGACTTATCAGAGTCTAGGGAGAGATAACGTGCTGGCGAAGCACAGCCTTCGCGGTCTGAGGTAAAAGGTGCATCGTTTCTTTCGAGCTTGAGGAAGGAGGAGATTTCTTCCATGTACCCGAGATAGTCACCGAACCAGTATTGTGGGACGTCGTTGCCGCGAGCTTTGATCGTTGTGCGGAGATCGTGGAGCTTTGAGGGTTCTTCGTAGGGACGGATTACTGGGGCTGATGAGTCTGCTGATAGCCAGCGATGGGCTGTGTAGCGGGCTTGCATCTCGATCATAGGCCAATAGGGACCTTCGTAGAAACCTAGAAGCGCGAGGTCGGGTACTGAGGACGTTGTTGTTTGCCACCCTGACAAGATTAGAGGGAGACGTAGACTGCTGGGATCGTAGTCTAATGCTTCCTTGACATCTTCCGGAAGGAAGTTTATGGCTGAAGCGGGTGAGTAGCCTGTTGCGTAGATGATGGCACCAATATCGCTCACGGCCTCACTATCGCCAGAGACTCGCTCGATTTCGGCTGTGGCTCCTTTTCCGCCGCGATCACGATCAAGGCCTTTGACTCTTCCGGCCTGCACTTCGATCAGACCACTTCGGACGAATTCTGGATAGCTTTCTGAGAGTGCGACGTATACGGCTGATCTAGGGTCTTCTGGAGATATCCTCAAAGCATGAGTGCCTAGATCTGACTGATCGCCTCCAACCATACCTTGTATAGCTCCGTGAATCATGTCTTTTACAGCCTTCGGTACTCGTCCTGCACTCCCCACAATTGGATTCTCGGGTCGTCGTTTCAGATCATAGAGTTTGAGATCGATTGGCAGATATGCTTTGCACTCCTGGTCTATAGGGTTGTAGGGAGGCAGTGCGTAAAGTGGACGCGGCGTCACATGCAGAATTTTGCAGTCCTTGTATAAGTCCTGCTGTTTGCCGGTCTTTGGCGAATACCACGCATCTGACAATTGCTGGGCAACAGCTGCTGCTGCTTCGCCTGCAGAGTTCCCACCGCCTATCAGCAAGAACTTCTTGCCCACCGCATCTTCAGGCTTGTCGAAAAGATCGGAGAGCGTGCGGAATTGTGAGGCGTGTATGGCTTTCACACCGAGATCTGGGTCGACCCTGTCCACGTTTTGGGACATTGGTCGTGGCGTTGAGAAGAAGCCAGATCCGAGCATGAGATAGTCGAAGTTGTGCTCAGCCTCCTGTCCTTGTGGGTCTCGAATTGTGATATGCCAGGTGGCTTCGCCGGATTCTGTCGATCGCTTCGTGGCCACTACTTGGTGCTCAAGCTGTATGACTTCATCCGGGACGTATTTCTGTCTATAGGCCTCCAGATATCTATTCACTTGCCAAGCTTTCGGGAACATGGGAGCCGTACCCGATTTAGTAGCTCCATTGGCCAATGCATCTTGCTGAGTTGAACGCAGGTCTATCGAATCCCAGTCCAGATCCGAGAAGCCGACAGTAAACTTGGAGAGATTCGTTGGCGTGTCGGGATGGAGGAAGCCTTGTGTGGAGTTCTCATCCAGAGCCCAGATGCCACCGATTCTGCTCGCTTTCTCGTAGATGTTGACATTAAACTTGCCTGTGTTGAGCAGGACTTTTGCACCTGCGAGACCAGCTGGGCCAGCACCTACTATGCACACCGTCTTCATGGCTGCGGTGATCGTATGACGATGGCTTGATGTTGGTGTTGAGAGGACAGAATGGTATCTCGGCCTACCGTTGACATGACTGGCCTAAGCTGCTTACCAAGATGTCTGCGCTCAGCTCCTCGATGAGTCTCATGAATTCATCGTACTCTGTATAAGCGCCAAGGCCATATCGTCGTCGTCGTCGGCACCTTTCGGCCCGATCTTTAACAATATTTGGAGCTTCCCTGCTTTCCGCTTCGTCATCAGCGGCACGCCAAAGCCCAGCCAACCCAGCTTGCTTCATAGCAGGCTACCATATTCACGACTGCTGCTGGATAACCTGTATCCACTTCTACTCTGCGACCAAAACCTGAGCCAGCACCCGAAGGCAAACAAATATGTCAAATCAAGGCTACTACGGTGGCCAAGCGCCGCAAGACCAGCACATCCCATCAAACAATCCTTGGGCGAACGAAGTGTCGCAACAGCCACAGCAGTATCAATATCAGCAGCAACAGCCGCCGCCGCAACAGCAGAGCCATGAAGGCTTCGAGCCGCCGCCTGGGCCGCCTCCACGAAGAACAGACACCTTCAACGAGGAAAGATTCATTCCTGCGAACGAGCGAGGCGAGCAGCGCGAAGCAATGGAGGCTTTCGAGATGAACCGCTCAAAACCAGAATCGCAGACCGACAAGGACGTTGCGATGCTACAGCAAGAGTTTCCGCAGATCGATGGCTCTCTGATTGCAGCGTTATACGGCGATTCACAGTCATTGTCTGGCACAAGGGAAATGCTGGTGGAGCTGAATGAGTCTCAACAAGGACAATGATGATATGGCCCAGTCGCTGCGCATTGAACGTGCGACAGCTGAGCTTGTTCGAGGCGTGCTCCGAAAAAATCTTGGGATCGTGAGCGGCCAATGCTGAAGAGGGCGGCATACTGTTGTAGGACTAATGGACCTGATTTGGATACGTTTGCAAAGTTCATTCTGTCATCTCGCAGCTCCGTCCATTCTTCCCGGCTGCCCTGGTTCAAGTTTCTGGCACATGTCTGCCTTGGGTGATTGCAAGAATCATATGACGAATTGCTCCTTGAATGCATATGGCATGCTATTGACAAGGATTTCGAGCTTGCTATCCTCAGATGAACGTGCTCACGATTTGCTGAACAGATTCCGCTTTACCTGCTGGCACGAATATTCGAAGCGAAGTCGTAGCTGTATTTCCAAATCTGCCGTCAAGCGTGGCGCTTGCATGCAGGTTGTGTGGAGGCTGAGTTGCACCACAATCCATCGTCCAAGTGGTAGCTGTTGATTCACGGCTTTTCGTGCAGGACGAAGCACCAAATGCATGACCCGATCATCAAGAGGACGGCAAGCCTCTGAAGGATGTATATCGACACGTGAAGCGATGCTTCATTGAGGTTGAAAATGATACCAGGCCTTTTGCGCGGCTATAACACTAGGACGACGAGCAGTCTGACGTTGACGACTGGCCAAGCTGGGTCCCACGCTTTCATTTCTTGCACGGGACAATTTGAAGGATACTCGAGCCTTTCCAAGATCTACAATGAGCGCAGAAAGCATCGCGCGGAATGCGATCCAAAGTCTCGAGACAAGTTGGTCAGAGCGAAGCGAGTTGTCACTATCGTGCCATGCTCACAGCCTATCGAGATCGTAAGGTCGCGGTCACTGCATCTGGACATCTGGCTCTCGTGCCTGAGAATGCCAAGAAGGCGACATTATGGCAATCATGCAGAACTGCATCGAGCCGTTCGCATTGAGACCAGTTCAATCAGAATCCAAGATGCTGGGCGAGTGTTATTTGAAGACGGCAAGGCAATCGATCCTGGCATGACTCTTGCGTGCATTACACCTGCTAGCTGACGGGTCAGGTAGTCCTGCGAAGACGGGTCTGCCAAGCCGGTGCATTGAGGGCTTCGGAAGGATAAACGCCGAGAGCAATCAATTCACCACTTCTCTCCGCTCGGGCTTCTGCATTCTCGTCAAGGCATTCAACCGATAGTATGGTCCATATGCCCCGCTCGCATTCTCTCTTCGAAACTGCGGCGCGCTGGCTAGCAAAAGCAGGCTGCGGCTAAGCTGCTTATGCATTGACCGGCATTTGAGCATGGGATCTCATGATCAAGAGGCTTATATGAGCCTCATGCATCACAAGGCCTGGCGGACAGGTATCTTCAGCGAACCGACTTGCCCCCAAGATGAAGTCGCAGTGTGTCTGGCTTTTTGCATGTATCAGCTCAGCGTTCGGGGCAGTCTCCGTGGTACGAACGAATCAACCACCTACCGGTTACGAGGTTACCTTCACCTACAACAACTCAAGTGCGCAAAACGTCCATATTGCAGGCATTCCACACTTCACAAATCAATATCAGACGACTGTCACTTCTGCTGCATCATTCGATCCAATCGACTACAGACCGGGGGACTTTCCTGCTTTCACGAGCAATGTCTCTGTCTATTCCATGGACATGCAAGGCGATGGCGTATTCACCTTCACCGGACCTCTACCTTCTGGCACATATCAATACTACTTTCTGGCCGACTGCCAGAACGTGTCACAATGCGTGTCTTTGGGTCAGGGAGTCACCGACCCTGACAACCCACCATTCGAGACTGTTCAAGGCACGGAAGCCGGCTCGCCATTTCAGGTTCCATTTGATTCGGTGTATCAATCCTACGCAGATCTGAACTTGAACTTTGACTACGCTCTTCCCGTCGAAGGCCCTCGAGGCAAAGTAATAACCGATTTCTACCCATCCCCCGGCGCAGTCAGCCCATCTCCGGGAACAAACAACTTCGCCGTATACTTGCCGCCAGGCTACGACAACACCTCAACTCGCGCAGCTTATCCACTTCTCTACCTCTCTCACGGCGGCGGCGGTGCAGCAGGCGATTGGCAAAATCAAGGTCAAGTCAGCAACATCTTAGATCGACTCATTCTTGAAGGACACATCGAGTCAACAGTCGTAGTCATGCCTACTTTCAATGGACTCCTCAACACATCCAATCCATCAGCTCAAGTGGTTCGACCTTTGTATCAGCAAAACCTATTCCCATACATCGAATCACACTACCACGTTTCCAAGAACCCAGATCGTCGAGCTTTCGCAGGCCTTTCTCTCGGCAGCGCACTTACATACGAGATGTACATCAACGCGACATCATATTTCGGTTACTTCGGACTCTTCTCAGGAGCCATGCTTCCTGGTCATCCTCTAAGTGATTACGTGAATTCCAGCATGGCGGCCGAGAATCCTGCTTTACTAGATCGGGGATTGGCAGTCGCTTACGGATTATTTGATATTGCGTTCGATGATACGAGACTACTGCAAGAAGCGCTGGATGGTATTGGACTGAAGTATGTTTCGCGAGTGGCTCCGTTTGGGTTTCATGCTTGGAATACTTGGCAGGATGCTTTGTGGACGTTTGGGAGGACGACGTTGTGGAAGCCTAGGCCTTTGACCGAGAAGGCGGGTCATGGACAGTAAGTATTTAGTAGAGGATTCGTGCATGTAGTGTCGATATAGATCGATCATATCTTGACCAAAAGAAGAAGATGTATGTCGTTGACTTTGGCTTCATTGCCTGACCCGAGCGCTTCCCGATGTCGGCTGCTCGGCTCAAGCCCCAGAGCGCTCTCCGCATTGGCACGGTACAACAAACACACATGTGAGAGAGTGTCTTGCTCTATCGTCCCGTACAATGATCAGACCTTTCTTCACAATACCAAAGCTCCGACAACACGCGCGCGACCGACTGTGAAAGAATCCTGTAACAATTGGCCGTCACATTCCAACTCGAGCTCCGTGAGCTCTCACTCCACTTCCACCACCACCGATGTCTCGACCAATACCATTCCATCGACTATTATGCAGTCGAACAATCAAGCAAATCTCCACCCGTAACTTCTCGAACACGACTCGCACTCTAGCCGACCACGTCAGAATAATCGAAGTCGGGCCAAGAGATGGGCTGCAGAACGAGAAGGGGGCAATACCTCCGGAGACCAAGATCGAGCTGGTGAACAGGTTAGCAAGAACAGGACTACAAACCATCGAAGCCGGCTCCTTTGTCCATCCCAAATGGGTACCTCAAATGGCCGCCTCCGACCAAGTCCTCTCATCCCTCCTCTCCAACCCTCCCCCAGGCAACATAACCTATCAATGGCTCCTCCCCAACATGAAAGGTCTAGACAACTACATAAAAGTAATGACCACGTCCACCACCTCCACCTCCACCTCCTCCCACCAAGTATCAATCTTCACCTCCGCCACCGAAACCTTCAGCCAAAAAAACACCAACCGCAGCATCCAAGAAAGCCTCGACCTCTTCGCGCCCCTCATCCAAAAAGCAACAGAAAACTCCTACCCAGTACGCGCGTATATTTCCGTAGCCCTGGGCTGTCCCTACGAAGGCCCGAACATCAACCCACACCACGTAGCCGACCTGGCCGCCTCGCTCCTCGAACTCGGCGCGCAAGAAATCAGCATAGCCGACACCACCGGCACGGGCACGGCGCCACGAACCCGGACCTTGCTAAAAACACTGCAACAAGCCGGGGTGAAAATGGAAGATGTGGCGATGCATTTCCACGACACGTTCGGACAAGCATTGATCAACACGATGGTATCGCTGGAGCAAGGGGTGCGGAAATTCGACAGTGCGGTGGGAGGATTGGGAGGGTGTCCGTACAGTCCCGGGGCGACGGGGAATGTGGCGACGGAGGATCTGGTGTATTGTCTGGAGAGTCTTGGGGCGGATACGGGGGGAGTGGATTTGGAAGAGTTGAGTAAAGTTGGGGAGTGGATTACGGGGGAGTTGGGCAAGGAGAATGCTTCGAGTGCTGGGAAAGGGATTTTGGCGAGGTTGAAGGGGAGAGAGAGAGATTGAAAGTAGAAAGAACCCAAAACCACCAAATCTTGAAAAGAATCTTAAGAGTTTCTTTCCCTTTTTCTTCCTTCCTTCAAAAGAGAAGAATACAGATCGAACGAGTACTTACTTTACAGTATTACTACTGTACACGCAGAATCTCCTACAAAAATGCACAGTCATTAATTGCCTGCCTGTTTGGGGTTCTTCCTTGGACATCCCTCAAAAACCGTAGAGATACTGGCCAGACCAACTGTAGTATGCAGTGAAAAAAGGAACGTGTCGATCTGTGCGTCAACGTCTGGTTTTGACATGCTTCGTTGAATGTCTTCCAAAAAACCTACAGTTACACGCGCCAATTACTCCTCCTTTGAGTGTGCTGTAATTAGCCACTTGTGCCGCCCTCCATTCAGATCATTTCATGTCAACGTGATGCACACATCGGTGTACATCACACAAAGCTATACAACCTCGCCGTACAAAGGAACAGGTGACATAGACATGGGTCCTGCAATCGAACAGCAAGTTCGCTTCTTGCCTTCGTTCTTCTGAACAGGCACCCTGCTACCCGACTCTCGGCGAGAGATTGATGCTGGAGGCTGTGCCTCTTTCATGATTGGGTACGAGTCGTAGCGTCCAAGCATGTTGGTTGCACGCGAGGCTGCCGGAGTGGGCGACACATCGCGGTAATCCAACTCCATAGAGTCCTCAAAAGACTCGTTGAGCAAGTATCGGACTTCTTCTTGAAGCTCGGAGCGGCGGTTGCCTCCGTGCGGGCGACCACGCTTCCGACTTTTATCTGTCGCAGCAGCAGGAAGGTTGTGTCCAGCATGCTTGGAAGCACGGCTGTGTCGGTGAGGCGAGTGGAGGACTTTGTCGCTGATGGAAAAGTCGGCCATGACGGGAGGACTGGACACCATCTCCACATCGTCCTCGATGATGATTGGCTTGATCGCGCTGCCTTCTGTCTCTTCCTTGACCAACTGGGATGGCAGCAGTCCAGCATTGCGACAAGTCGCCTGGCGAGCCAAACAAGCTCGCTGTGGCGCCATTGACGAATATGAGGATGCTGTGGAAAGGGAAGAGATGGACGACGAGCGCGACAATCTAGAGTGGTCAGATATCATCGACTCTGGGCTTGATCCGGTGGAAGTGATGCTCATGATTGATGGACGTCTTGTCGCAGGATACCTCGGCTCGAAGCTTGGCATGCCAGCTGGGTTGGAGTCGAACATGCATCGATTCATGCTGGTCTTCTGGGCCAAAGCCATCGCGGAGCATATCGACGGTCGACGAGAACCACACGCACTCACTGCAGGAGTACTGGTGGCAGTCGAGGACGGCGTCATGTTCGGCGTAGGCAGTGGACCCATGCGAGCCAAGCCGGGAGTCGGCGGTGCGATGTCAGGATTTGGCTCCAAAAAGCGAGGGAGCGAGGCCAGGGTAGACATTGCAGTCGGCGTACTCTCGTGCGATGTGGAATCAAGCGGAGGAGCCTTGAGCGCTATATTGGCAGGAGTTGGTGTCGTTGGCGAGCCCATACCGTAGCAAACAGATGGCTCGGTGTCGTACAAAGCCATCTTGCTCTCCACCATTGGCAAGTTGTCAAGCTCCGGAGTGAGGAGTGGCACCATGCGCTTCCAAGTTGACGTGGCAGATGGCATGTTCCAGCTTGGAGATGGTGGAGGCTGCGGCGGCGTATACCGAAGGACAACCTCTTGCCACCTCTCGAAGATGGGCTTTGGAATGTGAAGCTTCCAGTCGAGCTTGGTGAGAAAGGTGCGCTCGTTGGTATTGATCTCGCAGACGTTCAAACCTGACATCTTGCTCCAAGCCTTGGCCGAGTAGTTGCGATCCTGCAAATACTTGGACGCAAGAATGAGAGCGGCAAGGAACATGCGTCGTCCGCACATCAATGCGCGCTCAGCTGGCGAGTCCACGGTCTGCTCCATGGTGAAGTCACGCTTGGGTACGTGTGGTCTGATGAGGACCAAGTAGTAGAGTGCCACCTGAAGGGTTGAGTAGCTGGTGCGCGATCGTCGCAATGTCTCTTCAATGTAAGTGCGGAGTGGTAGCACGCCACGACCACTAGCCTCACTCTGACAAGGGACCATCGACAGCGGCCAGATGACTTCCACCATCTGAGTTGCCGAGTCTTGGGCACAGATCCTTAGCTTCCGTTCTGGTCAGGTTTCACTGGTCTCGATGTGCTTACCGACGAGATTATCGACGAAGTTGATCTTTCGATCGCGTTGTCTCACAAGAGGTGGAGGCCTCTGATTCCTTGACACAGAAGTCCTTCGTGGGTGTTGACGCTGCGGCGCTGAGACCGAGGTCACGTCTGCATAAGACATGCATTGTCCATTGCCGATCAGTGCAGGCTCTTCCGGCTGTGGCGGAGCACAAATGCGATCTCTTTCTCGTGCATCGTCGTGGGTATATCGAAAGTCGTCTGAAACGGAGCTCGCTATGGAGCTTGATGCCGACAGGGTGTCTGAGGTGACAGAGATGTGTGATGAGGAGGAGGCGGAGGACGCGATCGACGGCTCGTATGGGCCATGTTGGTCAGGGAGTGATGACAAGCCATCGGAGCCACGATTGATGTATTCCGAGTTCATGCTGCGCCTCGCTATGCAGTAGATTTGTCCGTTAGGAGTGTAACCGTTGTGAGTATCCGATGAGCCAAGAAGGTCTTTCAGCATCAAATCAAAGAAGGCGCGCAAACATGGGCGAAAATAATGGCGTCGTCGACGCGTGAAGGATTACTGAGGTAGGAGGTTAAAGATGTGGCAAGTGCCGAATCGGAGGCGCAACTTCCTCAAGTGATGTCCACCTCAGCCAGCAGGTTCAGTGTTCCAAGTGGTGTCTGTCTCTTCTTCCGCAGCTGATAAATGTGTGGCAAGACAATGTTTAAAGGGTCTTTTGAGATTTCCCGGAATGGGTGTCGGTATCTACAACTTCTGGGCGAGGAGGGACTCGACGGACTTGGAGGTGACTGAGCTGCTGACTGGGGTTTTGGTGTAGGCCATGGAGAGGATCATTCTGAGCGTCGGAGGCGTATAGATGGGGTAGTAGTGGAAGTGAAGGCGACTATGTCGACATGAGCGGTGTTGCGCAGCAAGGCGGTGGCGATATGTCCGTCGTCGCGGCCGAATGAGGGAGCGGAGGTGGGAAGGGCAGGGCGGGCGGTGGCAGTAGGGAGAATAGGTGGCGGCAGTAGGCAGGGCGTATATAGAGTGAAGAAGCGTTCTCAGGTGTGGCGAAAGGCTGGGCTGGGCAGTAGTCGTGTGGTCTATGCTCGGCGTTGGATATGACACACAAAGAAGAAGGCGAGGCAGAAGGCAGCACTGGCCGGACTGGGGGTGGCGTCGATGCCTAGGGCATCAACAGCAAGCCTCAGGATCAGAAACAATGCTGTCGTTCTATTCTCTGCGCGCACACGACGTGCTGTTCAGTGTAGACGACATGACTATCATCCTGCTATACTCTAGAGTCTACAGACGGGAGATGACTTGCGCTTTGGAGTCATCACGGCGCGGGCTGAGCCGGTGGGCTGGTGCACCGTGCACCGTGCACCGTGCGTGCATCCCAGCTGGGTAGCTGCTTCCCTCGCCACCGCGCCTGCCCCTCTGACACACCTCCCCAACTCGCCACTTCCTATCACGCTCAGCGCAGTGGATCACTTATGTAATACTGCATTGTCGAGCGCTTAAACTGTATGGATTGGATTGTTCTATGTCTCTATCTAATACCATTAAGATATAGCTAAGAAAATTCTGTAGTCACGTAACTGGGCAGACCTCGGCTAAGAAGTCATGTGACTAGGCAGACTTCGGTTATGTGCAACACACCCCCTCACCTTTTCCAAACAGGATCCTTCCTATTTGGGTAAGGTAGTTAGTGCATCTTATTATATAAAAAAAACAAAAGAAATCTATCTTTTCCTCCCTCCATACCATTTTTTGCTAAAACAGCAAAAAAAATAGTTCAAACTATATAAAGAGAGAGTCTTGTTTTATACCCCGAGTACCCTAGTAGATATCGTTATACAATCTAGACTACATATGTACTTTCATGTGTCGCTTCCATTTCTAGAATGCTATTGCCTTCTCATTATGGTTAAAGCTTAAATAACACATATTACTAATCCAATTAATAGGATCTATAGTATCGGGTTCAATTCTGAACTATAGCCTTTTATAGTGCACCATCGGTTATTAGTAGGTCCGCATAGGTAGTATCTAATTAGACAAGTAAAGGATTAGGTAAGTGTACATTTAGTAGATAGGTATTTGCTTAGTTAGGATCTATAGTATAAGTAGAGATGCCACCTCTAATCATAACCACTTTACTATTATAAGTATTACTAACGACCTCCGCGGGCTTTTAATTAGCCAAAGTGAGTTGCAAAGTAATGATATAGGCGATAGTGAGGTTGCCCTATATTAAGTAGGTAGTGGTAGGGGTCCATTGTACTAGGTAGTAGTAGGTAAGGTTAAGAGCGGAAAGCACCGTCCGCTCTAATTAGCCCTCGTTATCGTGTTGGTTACTTCTTCTAGCGCCATTTAATGGAACAGGGCTCAATCGACTTAGCTCGGTAGCTAAGTAGGTAGTCTGCTTAGCCTAAGTTGCTAAATGAACCTCTGTTGGTTCTGTAGACCGTGTATCTTAGTCATTCCGTCTACTAGCATGTCCTGTATTACTAGGTATTCGCATTGAATGCGGCCTACTTCGTGTTCCTATCGAAGCTAGTATTAGTATATATCTATATGCCTAAGCTTGGTGTCTAGCTTGCTAGCATTAGCCTTAACAATACGGATGGTCTATATGTTGTTACAGTATAGGGTAGGCTTCTGATCTAGTATAAGGCCAATGCTAGTAAAGAATCGCTTCTACTAGATCATCTCTAAGCCTACATGTAATGCTACAAGCAGCTCTACTTCTATAGTTGATTTGGTTACAGTAGACTATCGTGCTGCCTTCTAGTCGACTAGTCCATTAAACAGGCTAAACATCCAGCCTTCTAATAATTGCCTTGTGCCCTTATAGTCACTATAGGATGCATTAGAAGCACCGTAAAATTCAAGAAGCTAATGGCTTAAATGAGCAGTAACTGCTAGTCTATTGTCATTATATTCTAGGCAAAGATCCCTAGTCTATAGGAGGTATTTGATGCACCATTTAGCGGCTACAATGTCACATTTCCTTGGGTTCTATAGGGCTTTTGACAGTAGTGACACTGCCTTAGCAATGTTAGGTCTTGTCTGTACTACTGCGAAATTCAGTAACCTAATACGGCTTTAATAAGCCAAGATTGAGGCTAAATTTAGGTACACTTGACCGTTAGTTAGCTTCTCATAAGGCTTATATCTAGTTAGAAGTGGTCCCTTAGTTCTTCTGCTAGTGCTACTATTAATGCTATAGCGCTAACCCATCTTCTCAACATAGGCCTTCTATAATAGCCAAAGCTACTTAGTGCTACGGTTACGCTTGACTTCTATGCCAAGAAACTAGGACAGCTTGCTAAGGTTATTAAGCTCATATTCTTCCATTAGTTGCTACTTGATGTTTATCGCTTTCTGCTTGTGTTAACAATGGTATAGTAGCACAATATTATCTATATAGAAGAAGATGAATACGTGCTTGTCTATACCCAAGTATAGGCAGTCTACATTGTCTACTAGAAGCATGCCAATTTTCTCTAGAGTAGTAGTAAAGTAGTTGTACCATAACCGTAGTAACTCCTATAATCCGTAGAGTGCCTATATTAACCTAAGTGCCTTCCCTTTGCGCTTAAAGCCATTAGGGGGTCTAAGGTATAAGGTGTAAGGCAAGGTTGTATTGAGGAATGTATTGATAGCATCCATTTGCTTAGCTTCTAGGTCAAACTTTGCCATAATTGACATTAGTGCCCTAAATACCCGTGTAGTAAGTATAGATGCGTAGGTATCTAAGTGAGTATTCTTCTATAGGTCGCCTCTTGCGCAGACTCGTGCCTTGAACTTGACTAGTCGCCTATCTACGTCACCTTTGTACTTAAATACCTAGGTAAGAGGTAGCAGGTTAGGCTTGCTTGCTAATGTGTCTATGTCTACCTACTCAAATGTGCCTATATCTAGTGCCTTATTAAACTCAACTCTTGCTACGTGTATCTAATAATCCTTATACTTACTCTTTATTACTTGACGCTAGTTGCGAGGCTTAGTTAGAAGGTCTAATATCTTCGGAGTGAGGATCGGATTGTCGGCGGCACATGGAAGTAATGGTGCGGCATTCGCTATCGGCGCTACTAATAGTACTATGTTTGTTGGCGCTACTAGTCGTGCTTCATGCTTAGCTACTATGCACAAGCTATTGAATGATAGAAGGTGCTCTACGAGCTGCCTGTGTTAGTAGATCGCTACTAACCGCTATCGTTTGTTTAGTCCTATAACATTGAAATGCGGTCCCCCTATATTTAGTAAGTAACGATGAACATCTGCTTCTTCAATTAGCATTGCCGACTTAGTAAGCTCTACTCATAGAAGGTTCATGTCTATGTTATCTATACGTCCCCCTAGTTGAACTAGTCCATTAATTACATTGTTAAGAGGTGTTGATGTACTAATCGGGTTAACCGGAAAGGTTAGTTGCTAGTGTATTGGTCGTTTTCCAAACAGTGGCGGGTAATTAGATAGTTTAGGCTCTAGTATTCTCACTCCTATAGGATCCATCTATAGCCTATTGTTCATACTTACGAGCTATAGCTCAGTAGGTAATGGTAGTGTTTCATTTAGTAGTCCTTCTAACATAAGACTTCTTACTAGCCTTGTAGTGTTAACCATTAGTAGTTGACTAGGTCCTGTTGGTATATCCACCCCCTTAGCTCCAAATCGTACTAGATTTAGAGGGGTATCATGTGCTTCTTGAAGCTCATCGAATTGGTACATAGAGGCAGGTACTTATGCTTCTTCGAGATCACTATAGTCTACTAGCTCTATATTAGTTAGATTGACGCCAAGATCAATGTCATATCCGCTATAGAACTTAGACTCATTAAACACAACATCTCTCGTACGGATTACTATCTTGCGTAAAGGCACCTAGATCCGGTAGATCGAGTGTCCTTCATATCTATATAGGTATCCAATGTGCGTACGTAAGGCAACCTTCATGGTCCTTAGTAGGATGTCCTTCCGCTTACGCTTCTTAGAAGGATCATCATTAGTCTTAGTGCTATAGATCAGCGGATAGGCTCGTGCCCCAAACTAATAGACGTGTACTACATTAGGCTTGTGTCTAGTAGCGATTTCGTACGGTGTACGCATTACAGAGTTAGTTGATCGTGCTCTTGGTAACCTATTAACAATAAAGGCTACTACATGTACTGCCTCTAGCCATAGGTTGTGTAGAAATCTAGCATGTATCATAAGTACCCTTGCAACCTCAATGATCGTACGACCTGCTCGCTCTACTAGATCCTACTTAGACGTATATAGTGCTATTGGTCTCTAAGTAGTATGGTTATTGCGTAGATATGTCCTAAATCGAAGGCCTTTGACTAACTTCTCATTATCTAATAATAGACAGATAATATCTCTACTAATACTTCTTGCAAAGGTTGCTAACTAGTTCTAGTAGCCAAGCAGGGTTGATTCATCTCTATTAGTGATTGTCTATGTAAAGTGAAGGCTAGTATTCAAGTCATATACATGAAACAGGTACTTGTTACCATTGTAGGCTAGATCTAGCTCTATTAGATTAGTAGCAATATGTCCGTAGGGAGTAAGAATTGACACGTCATGCCTCCTTAGTCTACGTGAGATGAGCCTCTTGCCCTTTGCTTATGCGCACACTAGACACAGTAGTGTTCTAGGCACCTCATTGTCCTATGTATAATCTCGCTTTATTCTATTAACCTTGTCAATTAGTTGTTTAGCTCTTTCTACACCTAGGTATCTAAACACCTCGTGTATTCGCTTGAGTGTAAGCTGCCTTGGTAGTAGTAGGCGTGTAGAGCGCTATACGGTTGCGTATGATGATAGGTGTAGGTCTTCTAGTTAGAAGGGGTACTTCCGCGGCTTGTTGTCTAAGTTAATAGGCTATTCGTGCGGTAGTGGTATATCGTCGACTTCGCTCGTAACATCAAAGTATGGCATTCCATTATCTAGTCTAAAGAATTTGACTAGGGGTTTGTATTGTAGGTTGTATAGGACATCATCGACTTCCTAATGCCTAAATCCACGGTTGTAGAATAGCGTACTACCTACTATATTAGTATAGAAGTTAGGGATATACAAGTACTCCTTTAGTTCAATCTCTAGTAGCCTACTACTAGTGGATTTTACTATGAATGCTACTGTTCCAATAGCGACAACCTTGTTGTAACTAGTACTAGTTACTACGGTTGAATAAGCCGGTAGAATGAGAGGCTAGAAGTTAAAGCGGCTAGGGTGATTGATAATGTAATAGTTAGATCCACCGTCGTACATTAGAGCATCAAATGGACACCACTTCTTCTTAGCTATAGCCATGACTAGATAGGTAGTTGGCGGCGGTCTAGTGGTAGTACGGTCAAAGAAGTAGGCCATCGATAGCTTGCTTGATCTATTGCTAGTGCTAGCATCGTCCTTAGTGCTGTTACTATAATACTGCTACTCAATTTTAATAGCGAGTAGATCCTTAAAGGTCTTAGCTTGCCATTGGCAAAACTTCTTGTTCTTGCGTAGATAGCCTTCAAAGAAGGCCATCTTGCTACGCTACTTATTGTCCTTATCCTTCTCATTAACCTTCTTACGTAGTATATGATTAACAATAGTGCATTTACTACGGCTCTTATAGGCCTTCTTTTCACCGACACTAGTAAGCTTAGCACATGACTTGCCTCGCTTGCTACTAGTAGGGCGCTTCTCCTTACTATTATTAGTAGCCTATAGGGCAGCATTGGCTTTACCTAAGTCTACCTTATAGACAATACCAAATGAGGACCCTCGCTTGGTAGTGCTAGGCATGTTTCGGGCGTACTCGCGTACCATGCTAACTAGCTAATGAAAGTGGTTAGAATTAGGGGATGCTTGGTGCATTATGTAGAGCCCCTTGCCGTAGGTTTCGTCTACATTGGCTACTGCTATACAGAAGTGTACCGTCATATTGTCTAGTTCATTGTGCTTTGTGCGTTACATGATCTTGTACAAGTCTAGCCATTCCTTATACCATTGCTCTAGGTCCTTTACCTGTCTCGAAGCGATAAGGCGATGTAGGTCCCTATTGATAGTAGTTCTCTACCACTAGGTATTAGGTACTAGCTTGTCCTTTAGGCGAGTAAGGATTAGTCGCAGAGATGGCATCCTTGTATTAGGTCTACTATTAGTAATGTCTAAATGGTAGCGGACATTAACTGCCTCTACTAGGTATGCAATTGTCTTGCTACGACCTATCCTAAACCTATTGAACTCGCTCTGCTCCGTGTCATGGATTTCCTTCCTAATCTTGACCCCTGACTAGTATGTAGCATCTAGCATAAGCCTATCACGATCCATAGTTATGAAGACTAGTTAAATAGGCTTATTAGGAGCATCCATGTACGGGTCTACGTAGATCTAGGTCTTATACCTAGTAAGATGAGTCTTGGTCTGCTTAATCTAGCGGTCCCATTCATTAGGTCTACGGAGGACAATGAGCTTTCCGCCAAGGCGAGGAGTTACTACTATATAGGCTATTGCTAACACTATAGACCTATAGACTTATAGTTTAACACTATCGATTCGATGGTTTTCTTGGTTGTCTTGTTTTCTTGCTAAGGAAGTCTCTAATACTACGGAAAATCCGGGCTCATAACTATCACGCTTAGCGTAGTGGATCACTTATGTAATACTGCATTGTCGAGCGCTTAAACTGTATAGATTGGATTGTTCTATGTCTCTATCTAATACCATTAAGATATAGCTGAGAAAATTCTGCAGTCACGTGACTGGGCAGACCTCGGCTAAGAAGTCATGTGACTGGGCAGACTTCGGTCATGTGCAACACTTCCTCACACGGAGCGCACCGGAAGTAAGTGTGCGCACGTCTCTCGCCGCCGCCACCCGCTCCGTCGGAAGCCGTCGGAACATTATTATGCCTGTCGTCTCCGCACACGCAAGACACAACACGTGCGCGCGCCAGAAGAAGAAGAATAACATGTAACATATCCTACTTACTTACTCTCACTCCATGTTCATAAAAAACGGACATGCCCCCTCCCCAAGCCTCGACATCTCCTCACGCGTCACCTTCGTTTCCTCACTCTTCGCATCCGCAACCACCGCTTCGCCAGCCTTGAGCTTGTCAACCTCAGCAGTGCCACTTGTTGCAGTGACTGAAGACGACGAAGGCGGGACCTGTTCTCCATCATCTTGGGCTTGAGCTGTAGTAGTGGTTTCAATCCGTGGAATCGTCTCCGAGACTTCCTTGGCGTTGGATTCGGGCTTTGAAATGTTTCCTTCGTGGGCTCCTTGTGCGGCGGCCGTGTCGACGATAGCCTGCGCAGACCGTACTTCGTCGGGAAGCCGAGTCCGATGATGTACGGAAGGTTGTGTGTCGTCCGTGGAGATGGTGTTGGTTTGGGTGGAGGAGACAGGCTGATTGTCAGCCCCGGCAGCAGGTTTCGGTGAGGACGAGGAGGACTCTTCTTTCGTCTCCTGCTCACCGGGCCCGACATCAAGAGCATCGACCATATCGAGATTCCGATTCATGACTTCCTTATTGACGACACCGTGAGGTGCGATTTGTCGAAACATGTCCAGAGGATCCATCCACGTCTGGATGGCCTGCAGTCGGACTTGATCGTCGACTTGAGCGACGGTGACACCTTCAAGCTCAATTTGACCGCCATGCGCCTTGGCCGTAACCTTCTGACCCTTGCTGTGATACGTACGACGTTAGCAGCAGCGAGTGATCCTGTAGCACGGGAAGGAAATTACGACGACATACTCGTTGAATGCCACATAATCATTCTTCATCACGCCCCAGTGACGCCACCTGAAAGCCACTCGTGGTGGGCCGCTGTATACTTCCAAGACCTCCCACGCGAAAGTTGGCATCATGCGTTTGAAGGTCTTGTGACTTGATGCGAAGTCGGAGTTCTCTGGACTGTAGTATTCGTTCGGTGCGATGATTCCATTGTACGTCCCGACCTTGATGGGAGTGTAAGCCTCATGCTTGAGAAGGCAGGTGTAATCGATGTGTCTGTCACTCACTCTGATCATGTGCTCTGCGTCCCTAACAGTCAGGTTTGTCAGTCGCTGGCTCGCAATGGCACACGACCTGGAGCAACTTACTGTGGCGGCCCACCTCCCATGGCAAAGGAGTACTTCTCATGATCAATGGTCCTCCAGTCTGACAAGCGCGGCTTGAATGACGCTTCGACCTCCCAGTTCTTCACCAAGTTCTCCACCATCTCTTCCAGGCTTCCTGGTTCGTGATTCATGCGCTTGCCTGGACATGGTGGTCAGCCATCGTATCATTGCAAAGTATGGCACCCTCTCGGGATCACCGGAGAACAATAGTCGGTTCTGCGTAATGTTGCTGCTGCTAGTGGTGATGATCAAGTCGTCGTAGAGGGTGAGAACGATAAATGCTTGGATTCCAGTAAGGCAGACTTTAGCTACTATTGACTTGTAGCTCGGAACGCCATGCCACGTGGTTGTCGAGGAATTCATGCTGTAGCACGGCGGGAGTCACCGTACATGCGACCATGAGAATATCGATGACAAGTCGTGATGTGAGAAAGCGTCACGTACCTTCAGCCCAGACCTTGCGAGTTTTGGTATAGTCGGGTACGCTTCCATATCGCCACTGGACGTCCTGATCACTGAAGACTGCATTTGGTGATGCCAAATAGTCTGGGATCTTTGGTGTTTCCTCGGCAGGTGGCGCTTCTTGAGGAGTCGCTTGAACGTCTTCCATGCTCATTGTGTGCTTGATTGTGCTGGCTCGTCGGATTGGGCGAGGTGTATCCTGGGTGCTGTCAACAGTCTAGTGAAACGGGAGATTCGAGTGGAGAAAACGGTCAAGAAAGCAACGAAGAGGAGGCATCATTTATTCTCCCAAGTCTTGAGCGGCTATCAAGCACTCGCGTATGCTATGGAGCTTCAATCCGTCATCAACGGACTACTGCAGACGCACGACAAGGAGTGCGGAATGGCTGGCCATCGGTACCCGCGGCCAGCTGCATGTTCAAGACCGGTAATCCTTGAAAAGCCCAGGACACGACACCGGACGTCGAGGAGACACGACCATGTGTAACCGCAGGGCAACTGAGATGGGCTCCATAGACGTTGGCGATGCGAAGAAATGCTGCAGCCCCAGCTGAACAGGGAAGGCACAAATGAGTCTTGCGGAGTAGCAAACCTCCAAAGCGTAAATCTTTCATTCGTCCGTTCCGAAGCAAGGCGTTGTTTTGACGTATTGCATGTGTTTCGGTGGCGCTTGGAAGTTGGTAGCTCATTGCGGCTAATAGGCTATTTGTCGAAGGTCGTACTCACGACGTGCAGCTTCGTTCGGACGGTAGCGACGACATTCAATCTGCAACAGCAAGCGGCCTGGCAAGGGATGCCTTGCTGCGAGGAGTTCGTGGTAGTGTTCATAATTCTAGCTTGGTGCATCGTGGTAGTGTTCATAATTCTAGCTTGGTGCAGAGCTGGGATATTCACGGGTGAGGTCGATCACTGGAAGGACTTTTTGGGCGTCAGAGCGGCAGCTTTCCCAAGTGTAGACATCTTCCGCGAGCAGCGAGTAGGAGTCGCCGAAGTCTGACTGATCTGAAATTCGACAATCGCACCTCGCCAAGTTGAGGGCATCGGTGGAGATGTGCAGGTTTCGAAAGTCGGTTCTGTGTAACTGGTATCCCTGTCGCATCGTGGCATCTGCATACTCTCCGCCTAGAAGTGAACGCCATCTTTGTCAGCAAAGTGTTGATACCATCCACGTAAACGACAGCGGCACTCATGGCGTGTGATCCATAGACGAGCAGTGAAACATGCGTGGCCCGTTGATGCATTTGCCGAGAATGTGTCGACGGTGAATCAATTGTCATCACACTGCAATCAAACAGCACTTCAGCTCAGCCTTACCCGGCGGCCTCAGTGCTAATCCTTCGAGATGTTTGCGCCATAGACCGTCACTGGCCGGTGCTCTGATACGTCTGCGATCGGGACAGCAAAGCCCGAACTCCTATCAATTGCGTGTGCATATTTCCAGTGTGACGATGTGCACCTCTTCCGTGATGTACCAAGCCCGCACCGAGTGATGTACTGCAGACACGTGGGCTTGATTAATGGCGAGCTGCAGCTTGCAGGTATGGTAAGCCCGGAATATCTTCAACGTTGTGCATGGCCCAGCAGGTCCATTGATTTCCTTGCACAAGCCACCCTTCACCTTCAGCATCCACGCGGGCCGTATTGTGAGAGCATAATGAGTGATGTGCAACATCCCAACTGGCATGCGGGATCGCATCGTCGTCCGAGCACGTGGAGGGTTTGCACGGCAGTACCATTGACACCTGTCAGGTCCCGTGAGCTCGTGCTGAACACCCTCATACCGTCGTCTTTCGGCGCGACCAGTTTCAGCGAGTCATCGCAATTCTTTGCGGCCGCGTGTAGCAGGGCAACTGCAAACTACTGGTTGAATGAAGACCACATCGTCACTCGCTCTTTGTCCTCTGGCGGCGTAAGCTGCACTGTAGGCGGACCAGTGGTTGATGGTGGTCTCGCGAAATAGCCTGACTGTGTCTCGCTCCTGCTGCCTTCTGGGGTAACGACTGTGGCGAAATTGAGGCTAGGTATGAATCCTGGTTCATCTGAGCGCCAGTGGAATAAGCCAGGGTTGAGGGCAGATCTCGCCGCGGCTCTGGGCACAGCTCTTTTGTACCCGATGCGTCCTCGTCCTGCAGGTAGACTCTTATCAGAAAAGTCTAGCCGGGCCTCCGATATCCTTCTCTCGGCTGGAATGTCGGACGAGGTGGTGCGTGTGTCGCTACCTTCTTCTTCCAACCGCATCAAGAAGTTTCCCACTTTCCACGCTGACCAAGACGACCACATGCACTCCTGTCTTGGGTGGGTGGCCAGGAGTTCCAGCGCTCTTCTTCTCAAGACAGGATCTCTGCATCGAGCCACCACCTCGTAAAGCGGATCGACAATACCTAGGGAAAATGAGAGCTCGGCATTTGACGAGGAAATCAAGACCCCGCTCGTCTTCCATCTTGCATCGATGATCGAGGCATCTGACCTCCTGCTGTCTTCCAGCAAGGCCGCAGCAAGATCGACTATCGCAGTGAACTTGGTGTGAAAAGCATCCCATGCCATCTCAGCCAGAGACAAGTCGACACTGGAAAGTATTTCGGCGACCAAGTGGTGAGCTTTCAGAATCATTGCACCCTTTCGCTCCTGTTCATCGATGATCTGCTGACGTTGCGCGAGCAAGCTCGAGAACGCAAGCTCCCACGCTTGCAGCCAAGGCGCAAAGATGAGATGGTTTTCGCCATTTGTAATCGCCATGTCGTAGTATTTGTCGTCTAGCTCCAGGTCCAAGAAGAATATCGTAAGTTGATTCAACACCCTTTCCAGACTTGAGCGGGCTTCGTTGAGATCGGTGAAACGCGTCGGCTTCTCGAGGGCCAGCTGCTGCGTGCATGACCCCATGTTGAAGTCTTTGCCCATGAGTCCTATAAAAAGGCACTGAGCATCAGCTCCCAGTCCAATGCATCGAACCAGTCATGCCAGAATTTGTGTCCACCAACCTTTGCCTTGCGTCTGCAATCTCCTCATGAGCACCGTGAGTTGATCCAGTTCAACCGCGAATGCACCGGCGTCCCAACGCTTGTCCTCGGGGTCAACGGCATACTGTTGCAGCAAGTTATATCCTTGAGAGGCATGAATGATAGCTTGCTCGCAGTTTCCTTGCAGCGCTTCAAAGCAAGTGAAGAGGACGCACGTTGTAAGCATGAGGCGAAGGTTGGGTTTCCCACCATCTTCGCGAGGTTTGATCAAGATCTGAATGGACTTGTTGCATTGCTCAAGAGCAAACCGACCTCTCTTGTCTTGTGTCGTTTCTGCAGGATTCACCAGACCTGCAAGCAGCTTTTCGTGCAAAGCTCCGATTGCAGCAACCGCATGCCGGACAGCGGGCTCATGTCGCGCTGCAACGAGAACCATCTTCTGCCAGAAAGGAGAGTGGAAATATCCCGCCAGTTGCGGCGCACTATGCCTGAGAAAGAATTGGAGAGCATGTTGTTCTTGTCTGGAGAAACTTGTGAGCAGACCGTGTTTTGTAGTTGTGATCTTGATTCGACATACCTAACATCGCTCCAGGGTAATGCAGGCTGTCCTGTACGTATGCCAAGTGCCGTGTCAATGATCGCATGGCTTTGTCTGCGCACGCGGCGTACATTCGAAGGCTGATCTTCCTGCTTCTTTCGAGGTCGGCTAAGCACTGCAGTACACTGCTGGCAAAGCTCGAGGTTGTTGCCTTCTGTTCCGGTTTGGCTGGCTCTCTTGATGCATTCATCGCAAGGCACTTTGACGCCACTTCTTCGCCCACGCGGTCCCTTGCTCGAAGAGCTGCTAGATTGAGATTTCATTTGGGTAAGCGTATATGACTCCGTAGCTGCTCAGTGAATAGCACTTTCAGACCTTACACGCTTCGAAGACCCTTCATTGAAGCTATATTTCATGATCATTTCTTATAATGACCCCTGTTGCACAAGACCCCGGGCTGAAGGGATCTTTTGCACAGTCACCGCACAGCATATTTGCTGCACAGATTCACTGCAGTCGGAGGGTCGAAGTAAGCATCCCGCTAGAGGCGGCGTCTGCACGTCCGAGCTCAGACTCTCAGCTGGTACCGCTATTTTCAGGATCATCAACACTCTTCATTCGTACAGAGTACTGTTTTTGGCGGTGTCCATGGCGAAGCACATCAGATGCTGATCCGTTCGAGGTCTACAACATCGAAGCGAGCAACGTGGCGAATCTATGTGAGGAATTGACAGGTCAGTGGTAGGGCATATAGGGCTGTTCGCGTGTCACGCGAAAGTACAGGCAAGGATTGGAATCCTTCAGCTCATGCACAGCAGTTCACATTGGTTTAGGTCCATACTTGGTGCATTCCCTTCTCCACACTGCGACAGCAAGAAGTAGCTTATTCCTCCTCTGACTTCTCAAACTGTTCCGGGTAGATGGCTGTGGATGACTTTGGACGTTCGCTGAGCCTCATGATCCGCTACCGCCTCTTTGCAGATCCCTGTTGCTTGGTTCATTGTACATGTCTAATCGCTGCTTCCGAACCCAAGGCTGCGCCTAGTCGGAACATGCCTACCGCTCCTTCACATGCACGTGAAGCAGCAGAACAAGCATATAGGAAGGCGTGGGTGGGTGCCAAGGCTATCAAGGGGTATGCAGTATCCTTGATCAAATGCCTTTTACCACTTCTGGAATCCCGGGGTGCAAGTGAAGTTGATGCAACAGTGCCTTTCGGTTGCGGTGCTCGAGGAGACTCGAGGCCCTCAATCTTGTATGGACTGTGCCATAGCAGAGCCGAAGACTTTCACCGAGCTTGCAAGGATGCCTCTAGCTGCTGGCAATGTTTCTCGGCATGCTGGACACACTGCTTCATGGCATCCTTGCCAATGACACTTCCACCGCTTCGCTCAATGCGCATGATTGATCTGCCAGATTCAGAGGCTGGCGACAGCACGACTGTCACAGTCTCATCACACAGGTCCTCTTCGAAAGCATCAGGATCGGCCAAGATCCAACTCTGGGCCGCGTCTCTCTGCTTAAGTGGCGAAGCAGTGGAAAATGCGGCAAAAGTGGACGCGACACAGAGACCTGGAAAGCTCAGACGAGAGCTTTCCGATGACAATGGTGAACAGAGGATCATCTCCTGGTCCTGGTCCCACCAGGCTCTCGGGAGGACGGTGTCTTGCAAGGCCGCAGCGACGGCGAGCCACGCCGCGTCGAACGCATTCCCATCCAGCGCTAAGCACAGAATGTCGACGTAAAGCGCCCAGTAAGCCTTGGTCACTATCTTTGGTTCCTTATCCGGAAGATGTCCCGCTGTTTGAGGCTCTGTGTGTTTGATGCTCAGATCGGCGAGTTCGATGGCGTTCGAGTTGTTTAGCAATGCGCTGACGCGGTGTGAAAGTGATTGCGCAAGCGATGTTGGCGGATTTCCAGGCAAGTGCGAGGGTGAGCATCCTGTGCTCAGTTCCACGTTTGGCACGATCAAGCCGAGATCTTCAACGGTGGCACTGCTGGTCGTGTCTTCGTCGGGAGGATGTGGGATATCGGAAGCCAACAGAATTTCGCCTCTGACACCACAGACCACAGCTGTGTCTCCCATTCTGACCACGGCGCTGCCATTGCTGTGACTTAAGGAGCCTGTGTTGATGGTAGGAATGCGAAACTCATGGGGCCTTCTTCCATTCGGCCGCATACAATCCGCCTGCTTGAGGTGAGCCAAAAGAAATGGGCCAGGTGTAAGCCTCGCGAATGTGTCGCGCGGGAACGACAGGCCTGGAGCAGCCTCTGCCATCGTGGCCATATTTTCAGAGGGCAAGTCGGCGCATTGTCTGGATTTGATGAACATTTTTACATCTCGGGCAGGACGCGCCGAACCGCTGTTTCCATCAAAGGTCTTCCGAATTTTGACCGCCGCATCAGGCCTTTACAACGATAACCGAACTGCAACATTACCGTCCTACAACTGGCGCGTACATCTTCGCTTTCGAAAGGTCACCTCCCGAATGCCTTGACCGAGTGCGGCAGGTATTATTCCCTATCCGCTAGCACTCCTGGCAAGTCCAGGTATTATAGGGAAGATATTCAGCTCCAGAACTAGCAAATGCCGAAGAGGAGGGTGTCAAGTCCCTGTATAGCCCGATCAGGGAAGAAGGCGGTGTACCTGTTCAGAGCGCAGTCTGTTCTCAAGAGGCCGGGGACGATAAGCTTCGTTACGGCAATATATTGAAGTCTCGGTCCTGCGAATCCAATCGTTAGCAGCCAACGCTCAGCAAGGATAGGGTACCCCATGCTTGATTGTTAGATGTGCAATAAATAGAAAAGATTAATTCTCCTATTTTCCTCAAAAACAGACCCAAGATATATATCCATGTGTGAAAGCCAAGTTTCCGAACAGGACCATACACTCTCATTTGATCTCCAGTGTTGCCACCCACTACTATGAAGTCCACAATCCTTGCGATCACCGCTCTTACGAGTCTCGCCTTGGCGATGAATGGCTTCGTGGCAACGAGACCTGGCATAGCTGTTAGGAGCGAGAACGCACCATTCGAAGTGCGCGGAAACGGAAATGTACAGCAGCAACCTGGGTCGCGCTTCCTCGAACAGATCATAGCTAACAGCTTCTCTGCGAAAAAGCTTTTCCGTAGGGACTGCGATCAGCATACCGGCGAGAAGACCTTGACCTGTCCGAGCGGGCAGCAGGTCATCTGCAACCACAAAAATGGGAAATATGAGTGTTATGTAATGTGCACTACCCAATTCGCTCGGGAATAACATGGCTAACTGGAGTGTGATATGACTTTTACAGATCAAGAATGGAGGCGCGTATTGCAAGTCCCTGGGGTATTCAGCTACGACTTGGTATACGGATCCGAAGGGAAATATTTGCTGCAGTGCCACATGCCGCAAAGGAGATACCGCATGCGAGAATAGGCTGAAAACAGCACAAAATGCGAAGGCACCTTGCGGCAGTTGATGAGACGGCTTGTATGCGGTAGTTCTTCTTGGACCTTTTCGATGTATCATATCGCTCTTGTTGAAACATGAGCAATACTCGCGTGTTTGATCCACACCCGTATGTAGGGTTGTCACTACTGCAGCTCCCGCGCTATCCATCTAGCAGCTTCAGTCATCCTCGCTTTTCCTTCATTGGACGCATTCCATAGTCCCATCCCGGCGTACGTCTGACACATGATCCTCCCCATGTCTGGCGCTGAAAAAGACTTGTCCAATAAGGACCCGATGCCGAGTGTTGGTGTTTTGCTCTGCCTTGCCAAACTTCGTTTGAGCTGCTCGGCAAGCTCGGCTGCTTGGTCACTAAGTGCACTTCCTAGACCAGCGGTAATATGGAATGACGGCAAGCGTAGATTGAGGGCCTTGCTTGGGACTGAAAAATGGGAGGAAATGGGGTGTTAGCGGATTCCAAACAGCATAGTCTCCATGTATAACCTACAGCGTCCTGAAGTCCGTCTAGGTGGCCTCTCTCTTTCGTGGGCACTCGGCGGATCCTCCACGGGCAACGCACTGACAGCAGCAGACTCATGCCGCACGTGTTCTTCGCGTGCAAACAGTGCCAGCAGATCCATGTCGTCCAGGATTTTCTGGTCTGTCATCTCGGGAATGTGAATGCCAGGAGATCGAAAGAACAGGATGGGTGAGGCGAAGGGATCGAAATAGTGCTCAGGCTTCCGGAAAAGAATGTTTCTTTGCGCGCGTAGTCTCTCCAACTCCAGGTTCAGCTGCTCTGCTCGGGACTTGGATAGTTTTGTGGTATCGGACAAGAAGTCGATATCAAGTTCAGTCCAGTCTGCAATGGGATTGGACACGGCTGCTGTGACGATGCCAGGCTCGCCGGCACGACATTCGGTGAGAGCTAAGGCTGTGGCCAGTTGGCCGCCAACGAGTTCACCACAGACGGCCAACGTGCCCACGTGCTCCGATCGACCTGGTCGGATTAATGCTCGTTTGGGGAGCAGATTTGACACGATGAAGTCGAATGCCGAAGTGACGTCGTGGATGGCGGTTGGGAACTGGTGGTGTTTATTGCATCTATAGTTCACTCGGACAATGGGACAAGCCAGGCTTGAGCGTAGTATGGAGATGTTGGACTCGTCATCTTCTTCAGCAGTGAGGCAGGGTCCTCGTGGCAGATAGACAGCGACAGCTGGGGAAGCTTTGTTGTGATGATTGGCACGCGAAGATGGATGTATCCTTGGCCGTCAGCAGGTGCTCGTGTGCTGACAGTTTGGGACCCACTCAATTGTGATATTGCCGTTCCCTAGGCATGGCACTGATACAACTTCAGGTGTCTGTAGGCGTCCGACGGTGCCAAAACAACGACTTCGAAGGGGATGGGGATGGAAGCTTGTTCTCACGACCAGCTGTCCGCATGCTCGCCATGGCAGCATATGCGGGATCTTGGAGAATATAGTAATATACGTTGGTTATGGGCGACAAGGCAGAGGTGTGCGAAGACAGGCGAAAGGCGAGACGCGTTGTTTCTCCTCGGAGCACACTGTCGCTCTCCGTAGAAGCACACTCCACTCCTCGCTAATCGATCTCGATCGCCAATCTGATCTCGCATGATGACGACACAAATCTCTCTTTCACGCGACTGAGATGCACGCGGTGTTGAGGCACATGCAGTTGAGGCAGTTGAGGCAGTTGAGGCATTGACTACACATTCGCAGCCAAGCGTGAGTACTCCTTGTTTCTTGCCTCCTCTTCTCCCATTTCGTCTCTCGCATATGTTCTCCGTTGCTCGTCTACAACGGCTCAGTACAGCTTGCCATTGCCATTGCCATTGCCATCGCCATCGCCATCGCTATTCTCCCTTCATTCCCAAAGCCTTCACCTTCAGAAATCCATCATATACACACCAGCTACGATCAGTAATGGCGCCAGCGAAACGAAAGCGGTCTGCCGACCCGTCCAAAGCACTTCCACGCACAGAAGGTGGTCCCCCACCACCTCCCAAACGACGCGCTTCTTCACGAGCCATTGCCGCTGCAGCTCAGACGAATCCTGATCAAAACAGCCATGTTCTTGATGCGCCCGATGCGCTTCGAGCGTCACCAGACAGCGACGTCAACGAGAAGATCGTGCCTGCACCTGTGAAATCAGAAGTCAATAGTCGCCCAGAGAGCCCAGAGAGCCCATTGAGCGATGCCCCAGCTGTAGTCGGACCGCCAGTAAAGAAGGCGCGAGGCAAAAAGGCAATAGCAGAGAAAGCAGAAACGGAAGCGGAAGCGGCCGCCAAAGATGTTGGAAACACGGCAGAATCAAACAAAGCTGCCAAGAAAGGAAGACGAAAGAAAAGTGCGAATGAGAACGAGTCTGCATGCGTGAAAGATGCACCTGCCAAGAAGCAGGATAAGGCGTCGAATGATGAGCCTGGAGATCCCGAGGCCGAAGGAGATGAAGAGGCAGATGAGGAGGAAGTCATAGAGGCACTGGCTAGACCTCCGCCTGTCAATAGTGACTACCTTCCTCTACCTTGGAAAGGCCGCCTTGGCTATGCTTGTCTGAATACTTACCTTCGAAACTCGAATCCTCCCGTCTTTCAATCTCGAACATGCCGCATACAGTCAATTCTGGAGCATCGCCACCCTTTGCAGGACCCATCTCAGCCGGAGCATCCGACCAAGAATCGCCCAGATCGTAGCAAGCCTGCCGACATTGCGCTGGGTCAGAAATATGTGGAGGAGCTATGCCTTGCGAATGTCCGAGACATTTCGAAGATGATACGCTGGAATGACCGCTATCACATCAAATTCCTCCGCTTGTCATCAGAAATGTTTCCATTTGCATCGCATCCCGAATATGGGTATAGCCTTGCTCCATTCGCGAGCGAGGCATTGGCGGCAGCCGGCAAAGTCATTGCCCAACACGGTCACCGTGTGACCACACATCCTGGCCAGTTCACGCAACTTGGAAGCCCGAGGCGATCAGTCATAGACAACGCCATTCGCGATCTTGCCTATCATGACGAGCTGCTGACGCTGCTGAGGTTGCCGGAGCAGGACAATAGAGACGCTGTCATGATCTTACACATGGGCGGAGTGTTCGAGGGCAAAGCGGAAACCCTCCAGAGATTTCGAGAGGAATATGCCAAGCTGCCTCGGAGTATCAAGAATCGTCTCGTGCTAGAGAACGATGATGTCAGCTGGACAGTACATGATCTTCTTCCTATCTGCGAGGAGCTCAATATTCCTCTTGTACTCGGTGAGCGACTCCGCTGGTTCGACTTCTGATATTCATGCTGACGAATCTAGACTATCACCACCATAACATCATGTTCGATGCGGACAAAATCCGCGAGGGCACTAAGGACATCATGGATTTGTACCCTCGAATCAAGGCCACTTGGGATCGGAAGGGCATCAAGCAGAAGATGCACTATTCAGAGCCAACTGCTGCAGCAATCACTGGACGTCAACGGCGCAAGCATAGTCCTCGCGTAGCGACTTTACCACCCTGTGCTCAAGACATGGACCTGATGATCGAGGCAAAAGACAAAGAACAGGCTGTACTCGAACTGATGCGCATTTTCAAGCTCCCTGGATACGACAGTTTTAACGATGTGCTCCCATACACCAGAAATGACGACAACAAAGTGGCCCTTGCTGCTATGAACAAGAAGAAAAAATCCAGCGACGAACCAGAGCCGGTTCTGATGTCAGAAGGCGACGTGGGAATGGGTGGTCCGGAAGGACGCGTGTACTGGCCACCCACCATGGAGGAATGGCTGCGTCCTAAGAAGCGCGAAGTAAAGAAGAAAGATTCGGCTGAAAAGGCACCGACCAAAGCACAAAAAGCCAAACAAGAAGCTGCGGAGATCTATGCGGCAAATGAGGCCGCAAAGAAAGCCGGGAAAACAGAACCGGATGTCAAAGAAGAAGAGCCAGAATCAGATCTGGAGGCCACGCCTGCCACAAAGAAGGCTAAAGCTGCCATGCGCGCCAAAGCGAAAGCCGATGCTGAAAAGGCCGCCATCAAAGCTGTGGCTGCGGAAGTTAAGGTTGCTAACAAATCTGCTGCGAAGAAGAAGGGCAGGGCGATGAAAGAAGCTCAAGCTGTACCAACTCCCAGCGCGTCTGATGAGGAGTGTATCGATGAGCCACAATTGCATGCTGACGAGGAGGACGATGTCCCTGCGCCCGTGGCGAAACGACCGGCCGTGTCGCGCCAAGCGAGTCGGAGATCAGCCAAGAGTAGAGTGAGCTATAGGGAAGATGAGGATGAGCTTATAGTGGAGTAGATATAGCGATGCATTGATACTCGACTACTGGCCATTTGGCCTTCCCCGAGACAGCACCACCGATCTGCGCCACAGCCCTGACCTGTGCTCCGCTATCTATTGAGACCCATTCTGGGAACAATTTCTTTGTTCAAGTCAAGGTGATGTTCGGCGCGAATACTAAAACCCTACGAACACATGGCAAAGTCTTTGTTACATTACCTATGTGCTGTTGGCTAGGTTCACAGACATGTCAACCAGATCTTAGTCGGTCTTTGAAAATACTGCATTGTGGTCGAGCTTCGATGCATCGTCCAACAGCAGCATGCCTTCGAGCCAAAAGCATGAGGCAACCGCAGACACCGTGCCAGAAGATCACCACACTCTTCTAGGCAACAGGCGGATATCAAGAACTCCAAACTGGACACGAAAGAGCTATCGCCTCCACCACATTCTTCTGTCCGCCATCACAGGAGCAATCGCAGCAACAGGACTTCTCATCCTAACAATTCTCCTCTCAGCCCGTTCCTCAACAACAACAACATCATCATCCTCCTCCCAAAAACATTTCTACCCAGACTTACCTTTCGATACACCAAAAATCTTCAACGAGGACCCGAAATTCATGAATGGCTCTTCCTGGGAAACAGAATTCACAAACCTCCTCCCTCGTAAAGTCCCTCCCTTGCTCCCCTTCCTGTGCCCTTCCCCAAACTAATTTTCCAAAAAAAATAAAAGGCGAACACGGCTTCATCCGCGTCCCCAACCCCTCCCTCTACGGCCTCTCCGGCGGATATCCCCTCTCGCACGGCGCAGAAAGTTATTCCATCTCCATGTTCCATCAACTCCACTGCATCCTCGCGCTCAAACAAGACTTCTTCACCGCACAGCTACTAGATTCCGAATCCATGCACCATGCGGAGCACTGTTTCGAATATTTGAGGCAAGCGGTGATGTGTGCAGGAGATTTGACTCTGGAGAAAATGAAGACGGATGGGCGAGGGAGGGCGGTGAGGGATGTGATTGGTTGGGGGGTGAGACATGAGTGTAAGAGTTGGGAGAGGATGGTGGAGTGGGCGGATCGGCATGGGGATGAGAGTGTGAGGGAGGGAGAGATTGCTGGACATCATTTACATGGTGGTGGTGGTGGTGGTGGAAGAAGTTAATAAAAATGGAAAGATTTTTTGGTATGTGATGCCAAGCGACTTTATTATTATTATTATTATTATTATTATTATTATTACAACGACTCGACAAGAATCTGAAATCGTCGCCTTCCCGACTCGTCCTGTCGCTTGGCTTTGACAGTTTTCCCATCATCACTACTGACAACATCTCTCGAGTCACCGACCGGCAGGATGATCGTGATTCCATATTCCACCCACGGCGGTGCGAAAGCAGCAGTGTCTTGCTCAAACGCAACCCTGACTTCCCGCGCCGTAGCAGAATAGCTGACGATGAATCTCGCAATCTTAGCAGGAGGTGGTGAGATGCCATCATCTTCCAGCCAATCACTCGTATAAAGCGTGCCGTCCGCCGCCAAAGGAGGAGGAGGGAAGATCTCAACACCTCGCCAGTCATCGGCGGACAGATTTGCTTCGTTGAAGTGATCGCCAGGCGCAACGACTTGCTTGTTCCGACCGACGGGGACAGCGCCGCCGATTCGTGCCAATACGGGAATACTGCCCTTCCATGGCGATGCGATCGTGTGCCATTGACCCGCTGGCAGATACTGATACGGAGGATTGGTATTCAAGAAGCCAGGGTCGGAGGTGCTACGCTTTGGAGCGTAGATTCTACCTTCTGTAACACCAGGCTCGTACACTCCACCGACGAGTAATGTGTCGCCGAGCCAGTACTGCTGCTCGCCGTCTTTCAAGACCCTGTTATCCCAGACTTGCGGGTCACTTTCGTAGGCCCAGCCCACCCATCTCTGCGGTGGTACAGCAGTCAAATGGCTCTTCAACATCAGACCATACCGGTACGGAATGAGCTCATAGAGACGCAGGATCGCCTTGCGTACCTCGGGGATGATTTCGGGATACATCCAAGGCTCAATGACGTCCCCGACTAGATTGTCGTCTCCAGTCTTGAAGCAATTGATCGCGAAGCGCGGGCTATGAATGCCGAGCTGCACCCAACGCAGTAAGAGCTCTGGCGTAGGCTGTGGCCCTTCAAAGCCACCGATATCATGACCGTAACATTGCATCAAGCACATACCAGCGTTGAGAGATAGAGCATTGCCACCACGCATGCCGTCCCACGAAGTGATGTTATCTCCCGACCACGCCGAGCATGCGTACTTGAACGTGCCAGCGGTGCCGCTTCGCGAAAGCACGAATGGACGCTCGTTTGGACAGACCTCGAGTAAAGCGTCGTGCGAAGCTTTTCCGTGCAGCTCTGTGTGCATGGCCCGTCCCCAAAGACCGATATCCTTGCGATACTGTTCATCAACGTCTTGAAAGATTTCCTGATCAAGTGCCATTTGCCAATCATCATCCGGCACGAGATATTCGTTGTTATCGTTCCACATGCAGTCCATGCCAAGCTTGCGGAGTTCCTTGACGCCGTGATACCAAAAGTCATATCCAACTTTGGAGGAGAAGTCAATGTGTCCGCCTTCACCAGATTCACCTCCACCAGCACTCCACAGTCGAGCCACTCCGCTGCCTCCGGTGTTGAGGTCTTTGAAGAAAGCACCAGATTTTTCAAGCTTCTCGTACTCCGGATGACTCGCCAAGATGTAAGGTTTGATATTGGCAATCAGTCGAATGCCTTTGGCGTGGAAAGCATCACAGAATGCTTTGGGATCTGGGAATCTGTGCTTGTTCCAGGTGAAGACGTTTCTTGTCTTGGGCTCTGTCTCTGCAACGGTATACCCGGAACTGATCTGGAACCCGGAACACGGAATGTCGTACTTCTCGACTTTGGCGGCCCAGTCCATCAGTGCGTCGCTGGCTCTAGTAGGCTCGTCGAGCATCGAATACTTCATGCCTCCGCCGAGATAGCCGAAAGCCCATCGAGGCACGAGGAGTGGAAAGCCAACAAGCTCAGCGTAAAGGCAGACCACCTCCTGCAACGTCTTGCCAACCAGGATGTATTGCTCTAACCCTCCATGATCCTGTCTATACACTTTGAAGAAGCCCCACATACCATCCATCTCGGATCCAACAGAGTAGTACCCTCTCGCATGGCTCGTGGAGAAAGTTGCGACCACGCCGTCCGGAGTAGCTCTGACCAGAAGCGGGATATGTTTATACATGGGATCCGTCCTGTGAACATCATATCCAAAGCAATCTGTTGCTGACAATGTGAAATGGCGTCCAGAAAGATCCATCGGAGCCGCTTTCTCTCCCAGTCCAACATGGAGGCTGCCTCGAAAATAACGAGTGTAGTGAGCGATCCCTGATCCGTCCATCACATATGATCGAAAGGGCAGGTCGGCATGCAACGGCTTCTGCCCAGCGAACCCGACCGTAACGAGCGGTACGCTGTCCCATTCGACTTTCGCCTCCAGCTCGCCAGAGTAATAGGTCCTTGAGCTGCTACCACTAGCCTTCGACGAGATGCACGCATCTTGAACCACCACCGGTTTCCGTGCGCTCGGAAAGGGAGGCAAAGGATGAGTAGTACTTGATGTAAATGTCGTCCTGAAGAGACCTGGTTTGATTGGTTCAAATGTGAAATCTATGGGTTCAGCCCGCTCATTGCTTTGCAGATGAAGCGATTTCGATCCTTCTGATCGTATCGAGGAGTAGGACTTGGGTACGTACTCGTGTTGCGGCATGGTGTGGTAGTTACCAGCAACGGCACAGACGATTGCAGTTTATACAAGGACAAAATAGCCCTGTGGTGCAACGTGGTGAACCCAGCATCAAATCGTGATGTCGATTGCCAGTAGTTCGAGCACGTGAAGCTGCATTCCACGTTCTCAGTTGAAGCCAGAGCCGTATTATGCCAAAAGTCGGAGCAGCTCTCACCGAGCCGACAAAATGCCTTTCGTTTCCGAAAGGAGTTTGCGCTAAGTGAGAGACGCCAATAAACTAAGAGGCGACTAAGACTACCTATAGTTACCGACCAAATTGCCACTTAGGCTACTTTATCTAAGAGCCTATCTAGTAACTTTATTCTAGAGATTTCTTATTAATATAGTTATTTAGATACTATCTAAGTAATAATAATATAGTATACTAAATAGTACTCTAGAAAACCCCTACTTAGTACGTATCTAAATAGCTAGATAGTATCTAGATTATATAGATTATATAGAGAGTATAAAATAGAATACTAGATAGAAATTAGAGAAATCTATCGAGCTAAGGAGGGCCGATAGGTATAAATGGATTATAAACTATAATAGAAGCTACAAGGAATAGTAGGGGCCAAAGTAGGAATAGTAAGTATATTTTTTTTATCTATAGGTTAGAGCCTAACCTAAAAGGGGTTAGCTTGGATTAGTTACATAATTATTATTATATAATCTAGTCTACTTAGTATCCCCTACTAGGTAACTAACTAGACTATATATTCCAATACTCCTACTTAGATTAGTTAGTCTATAAATCCCAATTCTAACTAATACAATCTAATAAGAACTTCAATTAGCTAATTAGATATAATAGCTTCTAGATTAGTATAGCGTATCTAATCTACTAGGTT
>LFZO01000234.1:51718-65968 GCA_001578225.1 Pseudocercospora musae | reverse complement strand
AAACAATAAGCTT
Organism: Pseudocercospora musae; assembly: GCA_001578225.1. Classification (NCBI taxonomy): domain Eukaryota; kingdom Fungi; phylum Ascomycota; class Dothideomycetes; order Mycosphaerellales; family Mycosphaerellaceae; genus Pseudocercospora; species Pseudocercospora musae. The sequence continues at coordinate 65,955 of LFZO01000234.1, read as the reverse complement.
ATAGATAATAAGAAGTTGTTAGTAATAGTTGTATATAATAAGGAGGGCTCTAAAGAGGAAGTAGACTAATCTAACTAGACTAAGAGTTAAGGGGAGTATTAGAAATAGACTCTCTCTACCTAGTTGTCTCTTAGTATTGTCTAGGCTAGCTAGCCTAATTAGGCCTAGCTTAGGGGCAATTCTCCTTTATCTTTGTATTTATAGTCTTAGATAGACCTTTATCCTTTTCATCTACTACGAATTGGGTCCCTTAGTATGCCTACTCTCCTCCGCCTACGTAACAATGTTTAACATTTCCTATATTTAATTATTTAATTATTTTATCTAACGTACTATTATACTAGTTACGTATATCTCCTTTGTACTTACTTTGTTTTTAGAGTTTGTAGCCTTTAGGGCTTACTTTAGGACTTCGACTTATAATAACCCTTAGGGAGGTAATTAGTAGGAGCTTTCGGTTACTAAGCTATTCCTCTACCGAGGTTCTACGATATATCGGCTCTACGCGCGTAGTCGGTAGTAGCTAAGCGAGATATATAGAAAGGGAGGCGCTTGCGGAGGCCTTACTAGCTAGAGATCTAATCGCTTATTATAGACCGATACTAGCGTTTATAGATAACTACGCTAGTTAGGTAACTACTACCCTATCTATAAGCGGTATAAAAAGAGGAGGCCCCTAGGTAGACCGGGTTTCGAGTAACCTATATAGAAGGAGTACGGACTACTTTTATATAGATAGATAGATATTTCATTTGCCTGTTATAGTGCCTTTCGGCCTATGCAGGTCTGTTTCTATGTATTGTTTTAGGTAGGAAACTAACTTGGTTAGTAAAAACCTCCCTCCTGTCCTATTTACAAGTGTTGTCCTTCCTCGTTTCTTTGCTTTCCTTCCTCTAGGGTGTACTAGTGTTATGGTTGTTACCCTCTAACTACCTTGCCTACTGCCCTACCCTTCTTTCCCCCTCTTCTTCCCTCCTTCTTATCCACTCTTTAGTTTCCCTTACTAGTACAAATTGTTGTACGAATCCCTATTTGATAATCCACCTTACTATCCTCTTTAGGTCTTCTTTGCTTTGGATTAGCTTGTCGTATTCCCTTTCCATTGCTTTTAGTCTCTAATTACTTCTGCCTTCTAACCATTAGGGGCAGACTAGTAGCATATGCTTAGGGTTCTAAGATTAGTAGCTACATTGGCAAGCTCTGCTTTCGATTCCTAGGACGTTTCTTCTAAATAAGTAAGATCTAAGTCCAATGTGTTTAGATCTAATTTAGATGGCTAGGCTTGCTTCGGCCCTATTTAGGTCCTTATAGAGCTAGTAGTTGTATTAACTAAATTTGATTAGTGCCTTTAGGGTTCCTAGTCTAACTTGTGTTTTGTTCCATTCCTACTCCTATAGGTGTCTAGTAATTGATTCTGCTTAGCTTTGTTTCTTTCCCTTTAGCTTGTCTTCCTTTAGCCCTATGTTTAGTCTTCGAAGCTCCTTCTCTAGTATTTCTCTTGTTAGGACCCTATATTGCTCTAGGTCCTTAGCTTTCTAGGGAGTCATTTGTAGTCTGTCTAGCCTCCTAGTCCTAATGTACTAGGCTTTTATCTTGTCTAGTGCCTTTTGGATAGTCTATTGGGCTAGGTATTCTATTGTCTTTGCTATATATTGGTGTCTTAGTCCCTTGAGGTATTGTTTGACTAGTAGGATCCCTAATTCCATTTCCACTACCCTTATTAGTATAGTTTTGTATACCCCTAGGATTTTCTTTAGGCTTTAGGTTTAGGATCTACTAATTGGTTGCTTAATCCTCTTTAGTGTTTTCCCCTAGGCTGTCTATATCTATGCTCTATATAGCATTACTAGCTTGATAATTGCTTTGTACATAACTTTAGCTTTCTCGAATGTAGCCCCCTATGTAGAGGCTATAAGCCTATTAATGGATTGCATGTTAGCATCTGCCCTCTGTTTTGCCTTCTTTACTTATAGTCCCTAATTCAGTTTTAGGTCTAGCTAGATCCCTAGTACCCTAAGTTCTGCTAATGGTTAGGTTTTAAAGCCTTAGATAGTGATTGATTGCTTTATGTTGTAGGCTGATTTAGCTTTGCTGAAATAGATGAGCTAGTACTTTTCTAGGGCAAATTTTGCTCTATGCCTCCTTGCCCATTTTTCACACTCTTAGTACTTCTCCTCTAGGATCTTACAGTTAGTTTCTATTGTCTTGGACTAGGCTAGGATGTTTGTGTTATCTATAAACCCTAATGCTAATGTATTGTTTGATTCTAGGAGTAGGAGTAGGTCTACTACAAAGATAAGGAAGAGGATTAGGGAAAGTGTTAATCCTTAGGGGATTCCCTTTTTAGTTAGCATTAGGTCTAATTTGAATTTGCCTAGGATAAGCTATATTGATCTTTCCTATAGGAAGGACTAGATGAATTGGACTATCTAGTTTAGTATAGCTTTCTACTTGAGTATATATAGGAGCCTTTTATAGGAGACATTGTTAAAGGCTCCTAAGATGTTAAGGGAGAGGAGGGTTGCTACCTAGTTTTAACCATAGTACTAGATGTGCTTGATCTGTTCTATAATTAGTTCTATAGCTATTAGTATTGACCTTTTCTTTCTTCCTCCTATTTGGCCTTTAGGAAGGATGTTCCTTTCCTCGATAAAGGTTGTTAGCCTTTTAGTAACAATCTTCTCTAGTACCTTGCCTATTGTATTGAGTAGGGCTATTGGTCTATAGGCTTTGAGCTATGTGTAGTCCTCTTTCTAGGGCTTCCTTAGTACTACTATTAGGGATTTCCTGAATAGTCTTAGGTAGTGTCCTAATGCTAGGCTTTGTATAAAGATATTGGCTAGTACTAGGGCTAGCTCCTTCTTGCATGCTTTTAGAAGTTTGTTGTAGATCTTGTCTTCTCCTAGTGCCTTATTGCCTAGTATTTCCTTTAGGATCCTTTCTATAGTTTTAGGTTTGACCTAGGTGTCTCTTAGTATGTCTAGTAGTAGAGTCTCTAGTTCTTTCTCCCTTATATCTAATAGGTCTACTTGTACTTTTCTATAGAAGAAGTGTTAGCCTAGGGCTCTTGCTTTCCCTTCTATTATAGTCTATATTTACCCTTATTAGTCCTTAATGTCCGGGAATTGTAGTAGCATGTCCTTTTCCTGTTTAGGTTTCCTTGCCTATTTAGCTATCCTCTACATCTCCTCTAGTTTCTTTGTAATTATTCCTATTGTAGATCTCTATTCTTGTATCTTGTCTTTCTTAATCTAGATCTTCTTTTCCTAGTAGGCCTTGTTGTAGTTGTCCCATACTTCCTAGGTGTGGGTTTGTGTCTACTGCCTCCTAGCCTTCCTTACTACTTTGACTTTCCTTGTATACTTACTAGTCTAGTATGGTTACTAGTATAGTAAATGTCTCTTTACTAGGGTATGCTTTTTAGCCACCTGTCTTAGGATTCCTATTAGTTCTTCTACTGCCTTGTCGATGTCTTCTAGCTTTAGTAGGTACTTTGTTAAGAGTTCTTCTAGTTTTAGGTCCATTTCTAGTTCCTCCCTAATCTTATCCTATTAGGCCCCCTTCTAGTTGAGCCTTTCCTCTAGTTCCTGTTCCTAATTAGCCTAGACATTTAGCTCAACCTATACTAGGAAGTAGTCTAATGATTCCTCTAGTTCCTAGTTAACCCTGCATCTTGTGATCCTATTCCTAATCTAATGTAATGCAAAGTATAGGTCTAGTGTGCTACTACTTCCTCTTGCTTCCTAGGTAACCAATCCCTTTAGGGTAATAATTTCCATTTCTTCCCTCTCTAACATGTTAATTAGCCTTCCTACTAGGAAGTAGTAGGCTAGGGTAAAGTCTAAGCCCTAGAGGGGGTAGTAGAGGTTGAAATCTCTAAGTAGGACTTAGTAGGTGTTCCCCTAGATAACTCTAGGTATTCTTTCTAGGGTTTTCAGTTAGGTACTGCTCCTTGAGTCTAGTAGTAGGTTATATATGTAGTAGACTTGGAGTGTACCTTAGGAAGTTTCTACTTGAACTAATGTTAGGTCCCTATCCTCTTGTAGTATAGCCTACTAGGTTTCTATAGCTATCTCCTTGCTAATGTAGATGCATGTCCTTAGGGCTCCCTAGTTGTGGATAATTAGATAGTACCTTAGGTCTTTAATAGTTACTAGTCTCTTTGTGTGTAGGTTGAGCTAGGGCTCCTAGATTGCAATAATGTAATGTTCTTTTGGGTTTAGTACTTGAAGGAAGCTCCTCTATACCTTGTCTTTGCTCTTGTTAACATTGTACTATATGATGTTTAGTGTTATTGCACTGTTCATTAGGTTTCATCTATATCGCTTCCCTATAGGTTTTCCTTTAGCCTTTCCTCACTTTGTACTAGCATTTGACTAAGCTTCTTCTACCCTACTTCCTTTCCTACGATATTAAGGTATCTTAGTCTCCCTAGTTACTAGTAGCTCTCTAGTATTGGTAAGGCCCTAAATGTGAACCTATTATCCTATCTTGACCTCTTTTGTAGTACCTAGCTAGGTTGCCTCTACGCCTAGCTGCCCTAGCTTGTTGTGTATCTTGTTAGTGTATTGACTCTAGCTTCCTTTACCTTCCTAGCTACCTATATTCTTACTAGGTATTCCTTTGCTTAAGAGGGGTGTCTTTTGGTATAGCATGCATATCTTGCTTCCCCTTTGTATGCTTTATAGTCTTTAACCTAGTAGTCCCTAGCATAGTAGGAGTAGGTGTTAGTTGTCTTTGTGTACTTAGCTACTAAGTGTCTATAATGCTAACATTTAAAGTACTGTATTATCCTGTAGTTGCTTCTGTGTACCTCTATTTCCAATCTTTTAAAGTCCTAGAATAGCCCTTAGTCTAGTACTATGTTAGCTTGCTCTACACTCCCTACCTAGATAATTAGGGAGGACTGCTTCTTAGTCTCTTCGATTTTCCTTTTAATCTATGCTGCCTTTGTAATCTTTAGGCCTAGGCATGTAGCTTGGTTTTGTCTCTATAGGTTTCCGATATCCTGTTCTTCCTTAAAGCTCCTTGTTATGCTATAGGCTATAATCATAAACTGCTATTAGGAGACCTTTACGGTTTTCCCTATCTTAGTTGTCTATTCTTTTTGTATTTCTAGCTTCTTTTTGTCCTGCTCCTAGGCTATAAATAGCTTGATTACCCCTTTCCCTTCGTTCCTAGCCCTAATAACCTCCTTAACTACAATTCTTTCTACAATCTCTTTCCCTAAGAGTCCTTAGATTTCTTTTTGCTCCTATAGGTCCGTAATGTGGACTCTAACTACTGTCCTTGGGGGTTTTAGTGCCTCCTAACTAGCTACTACTACCTAGGTGCGGTAGTTTAGGCTTGTCTCTTGTTGTCTCTTTGTAATCTTTGCTACGGCTGTATTAGCTGCCTTCGTAATCATGTAGCTTGCCTGGTTGTAGATTGCTTTTAGTCCTCTAAGGAGTTCTAAGATCATTATCTTATATGCCCTCTTAGGAGTTTTCCTATCTTCTACCTTTAGTACCTCCTCTACCCTAGCGTACAGTGCTTTCCATTCGTCCTCCCTCCCTTCCTAACTATTTTCCCTTCGTCTCTGATTGTTCGCTACCATTTTTGTAGTTGACTACTTTTATATAGGCTACTATAGGAGAATCGACGGATCTAGAGGGAATCGCGCGATCTAATAACCCCCTAGGGGTTATTAATACGGTCTTACTAGAGACATTCCTTAGAAAGCTAGATTGTAAGGCGACTAATAGTAGTAGAATACCTTAGCCTACTATTAGACTAGTAGGAGATAAGAGTACTACTATAACTAGGAGCGTATACGAAGCGCTAAGAAAGTGTAACTTTACTTCCTAAGGTTTCGGAATAGGCTATCCGCGTATCCGTATATATACGACTATTTAAGTATAAATTTACTCGAACCTCCGAGTAATCCTATACGTATACGCGCTAGTAGTTATAAGTAAACTACTACCTACGGTCTTTGTTCTAAAGTCTTATTAATAGGCGCTAATATCTACTTATCTATTCTTCCCTCTCCTAACTAACTAACCTTCTAATATAGCTAAGGAATAGGAACTCGTCCCTACTAACCTAGTACTACCCGCTTCGTCTTCGACCGCCTATTAGTTTAGTTAAGCTACTACTATTGTTTAACTAGGCTAGAGCGCTATTTCTCTCGGAATCTTTATAGTTCCCGAGAATAGCGAGCTTACTTAGGTTACTAATCTTACCGACGCGTTCGAGATTATAGTAGGTATTACTAACCGCTAGGCAAAGATCGAGGCGACTCGATAGCTACTTACTATCCTTAATAGGGCTAGCGAGAGTCTAGTAGTTATAGTTACCGTAGGCATAATAGATCTCTACTAAGGACTTAGTAGGACTATCGACTTCAAGAACCTAGTTCTTAAGGGTAAGGAGCTCTCTAAGGCCTACCTATCGCTTACTATTATCGAGGAGTAGGGTATAAATATCCGCTACTAACTAAACTATCTAACTATAATCCTTGAGTACTAGGGTAGTCTAATAGCGCTCTTATAGAGTCTAGTTAACTTCGCCTACAATAGCGTAGAGTAAGCTAAGAATATTGTAGCCTTTGTTAATAAGAATAAGAACCGTCGGCAAGGCGCTAAGCTCGTTAGTAAGACGATAATCTATCGCGTCGTATCTATCCCTAAGAAGATAGGTCGGTAGAACCTAAGTCTTACGTTTACTAATAGCGACTTCGATTCGAAATATTATAAGAAGTATAAGAATAAGATCGCTACTATTAACCTATATAGATAGGAGGTTATATAGTTACTAGCTAATAAGGGGTACCGTATTAATAGCTCGGGATTCATTATAGAAGGACTAGCTCGTATTGTACTATTTATTACTCTATCTTAGCGCTAGGTAATCTATTATTAGGCTAAAGTATAGAAGGTAGTAGACGAGGCGGCTACTCGAGAACTTACTACTTAAGAGAGTACTAGGCCGCGCCGTACTACTACTCTACCGACCTACCTATAGTAAGAATAGGCTACTAAGATAGCTAAGCTACGCTAGTAAGAGGAGGAATATAGGTAGGAAGCGTTACGCCTCGAGGTAGCGGTAGTTAAGGAAGATACTAAGTCGGCTAGTAGTAGCGATAGGGGCGAAGAGATAGATTTCGAGGTAGAGATTAAGGACGTCTATACCGACTATATAGGCGGATAGTTCGGTCGGTTTATAGCTAAGCTAGATACTATAAGCGTTAGGGGCAAGGACGTTAGTTCCTTTACTATAGTTTACGACCTAGTTCGGTAATTTAAGGATCTATATAATCCTAAAGAGCTAGAGGATATCTATACTAAGTACCTAAGGGTCTATACTAAGTTCTATAGGCTCTACCTAATTAATACAAAGGATAACCTTACTAACTAGCTCTTTCTACTTAGTAAGAACGGCGATATAGAGGAAGAGTTCGAGGCCTTTCGTAACTCTAATAAGGCTTACTACTTCGCTAGCACTCCCGTTACTATAGTACTAGTAGCGCGTCTCGGCTTATACGCCTTTACGCTAGTCTAGTCTATCGTACCTATTATACCGGATCGATTCCTATAAGTAGTCGCTCGGGCCTTCGGATAACTAGAAATTACGGTAGTAATAACTAAGCAAGGTAGTATAGTAATTATCGACGTCTTTAATTAGGCTAAGAACCTAAAGAGGAAGGCTAGTAGTCTAATATAGGAGATAGTCGCGGAGTTTGCGATATATTACTAGTATCTTCGTAGCTATCCGCTAGAGAAGTAGACGGGTATTAGCCTACTATAGATCTATAGTATTAGTAACTAGCTAGTCTAATAGAACGTACCGTTATAGCTCCTTATAGTCGCCCTTCGACCTAATTACGTATACGAGCTTATCTCTATACTAAAGCCTACTAAGTTCTATTACAAGAGCGATATACCTAAGAAGAGTAACTTGCCGCTAGTAGAGACAATACGCTTAAATAGTAACGTTCTAGAACTAGTCGAGGGCATTAGCGCTAACCGAGTCTATATATTAGTCTCCTTTAAAGTAGAGGATAAGCTTGCCTACTCTTAAGGTATCGACTATATATACGATCTAGAGATTTTTACTACGTAGGTATAGAAGCTTAAGGCTCGCGGTCTTGTACTACTAAGCGGTTAAGTAGGGAAGCTAATCGATAAGTACCTTACGCCTAAGGATCTAAAGGCTATAAGTAGGCAAGGCAAGACTACTTAGTAGAACTTGATACCGCTATTAGAAGGCTCTATCTCGTTCTATATACTATATCTACCTTACGGCGATATTGCTAGTATAGCTACTCGAATACGTATAGATCTAGGCTTCTACCGTATTAAGGAAACTAAGGTTAAGGGTTTTAATCTTACCGTCGCTTAGGTCGTAGAGGCTTACTAGTACCTTATACCTATTACTCGCTAGGGCGGTACGATTCTATACGCGTTTCCTTACACTATCTAGCTTACTAGCCTTAGTCTAATAGTAGACGCTCTTATTAGGCGTATTCTATAGTCTAATCCTACTATTCGAGAGGAGCTTAATTAGATCTTTATACTAGACTATAAGGGTCTAAAGAGCTATATTAAGACATAGAACTAGCGCGCCTTCGACGCGGTCCGCGAAGCTCTCGTAACTTAAGCTAATCTAGAGTATAAGCTATATAGCGAGAAGAGCTACTATACTATAGGAAATCTCTCTAAGTACTAAGACGACGACGAGGTACTAGGCGAGAGCTATAGTAAGTACAAGTTTCGCTAAAATTAGTTATACTTAGAATTAGGCCGCGATTAGAGATAGAACTATCTAAGAAGTAGAACTAGGATTAATAGCCCTTAGGGGATAATTAGAAAGCTATCCTAGGTAGTAACTAGAAAGCGACCGGTTTGGATTCTAATTTCTATATACATAAGCGCGGTATTGTGTCTAGTTAGATACCTAGAAAGGGAGGGATATTATCTAGTAACTAGGACATAATCTACCTAATTAGGTAGGAGTCTTAATTAGTATATATAGCCCTCTTTCTACTAGGAGAAGATATTATTAACCTTCGTTTAGTATATATTACTAGTTACATTTCATGTGCCTCTACTATAGAGCTCTAATTACTACTATATACCTCTATAGCTATTACGATAGTTAGTCTACCTAGTATAGCTTCCTATAGCCTAATAGGTTATACTACCTATAGTCCTCTTCTATACTATCTAGTCCTTAGGTTTGTATAGGTTTAGGTTCTACTCATTACTACTAATATATTAATAATATAATATTTAGAGGATTCTATATTATTATAAGAGTACTAAAGAGTATATTTTAGTAGAAAATAGCGATATAAGTACTCGCTAAGCCTCTCTTAGCGATATAGGGCTTCCCTACCGCAACTAATAGGCTTACTATAGAGCATAGTAAGGTTTTCGGCTCGAAAGATCGTCCCGGCGGAAGTCGGCACAATGGAGGCCGACCGCTTCTCCACAATACATACTTTGGCTCGGTCCAAGTTCTTCTTCCAACCTCGTCTGCTCGAACTTCTCCCTGCCTACACCGTTTGCCAAGGTTGTCATGGGACCAAACTTCCTCTCCGCTGTTTCGTCCGCTACTCCTCTCACATGACGCGCACTTGGGATCCCTTGTCCACGATCAAGCGTACGAAGGCACGACATTACCGCGAAGCAATCGGAACAAGGCACGTCTGTGTCACGAGGGAGCAGTCTACATGACCTCTTCCACCCAGACCAGCCACGTGCCTGACAAAATCACATCCCTTCCACTTTGCAGTATGGAGATGTCTCGGGACACTATGCGGACTACCTCGCAGGACCCGCAGCTGAGCAGCACTCTGCCCTGCCGTCATTCTTTGCGTCCTTTTTAGGTTGCTACATCGCCTCTTGGCCTGTATATCTCGGGATGATCCCTCCTGCTCTCCACCAGCCCATCCTGGACTATATACTTGGCGCATCGTCAGACGAGCATAGCAGCCCATTCACGCTAGGATGCCACGCGGTACGGAGTACTTAGTGCTGTCCGACCAGCCATTCCGTGTACACAAGACGTTGGCCGGCTTTGACTACAGTGAACGCGTAACAGAGAAAGCTGTATAAAGCCTGAGAACCCAAATTACCATTGCCGTTAGCGAACCTTCATATCCCCCTGTCATCAAGCTAAATTCATCACTGCTGCGAGCAGCCTTAATCTCTACACGTATAGACATGCCATTCACGAAGGAGCTCTAGCTGTCTTAACGAACTTGACTGTGACTTATATTGGTATTGCATTGGCCGCGCTTTGAGGACACCATCACAACATCCGAACTTCAGGATCAGAGAGGTCGATCGACCCGGCCGCCCAGTACAGCCTCAGCTTCTGTCTACAAATACAGCTTCCACGATCATGCTTTGCAAGCTGCTCAGATCTGGCACACTGCTCGCTCTCCTGTCCTTCCAGAGTTTCTGCAATGCAGCGACATACTCGAATCCTTTACGACCTTCCGGCCCGGATCCTGACATTGTCTACCATGATGGTTACTACTACCTGATCGCTACAAACCAAGTCGACCTTACAATCACACGAGCGAAGACCCTCGACGGCCTCAGGAATGGCGAGACCAAGCAAGTGTACAAAGATAGCGATCCCAGCAGATGCTGCAGCGTTTGGGCGCCAGAGATGCACTTCCTAGATAATGCGTGAGTGCAATATCCAGAAAAAGAGCGACTTACGCTGATTCCGTAGATGGCACATATATTATGCATCAAGCGAGTCTGGCTGTGGTGGCGACTTCTGTCCTAAACAGCGAATGCATGTGGTCAAAGGCAAGCCACATTGAAGCGATACATAGTACCAGATCTGACTGTGTCCTAGGTGGCAGCTCTCCTTGGGATATGCCGTATGAGTACGTCGGCCAAGTTCGGCCGGACTTCTCGATCGACGGTACAATTCTGGTAGCAAATGGAAAATGTGATTGCTGGTTGCCAGGCAGTGCAGACATCGTACTGACCCTTGACAGACTACTTTGTATACGCCTGTCGACCCGACAACGAGAACGTGCCAGATCAAAGCATCTGCATCGCACCAATGACTGGAGTCGCCACCACAGGAGATCGCGCTGTAATATCTCGACCTGATCAGATTTGGGAAAAAGACAACTTTCCCAACAGCGAAGGACCTTACGCTCTGTACAACGGGGGCAAAACCTGGCTCGCATACTCCGTCTCCTCATGCTTCACAGCCGGGTACGCCATCGGTCTGCTGTCTTGGAATGGTGGTGATCCTATGCAAATGTCAAGCTGGAAGAAGAGCAACGGGCCCGTTTTTGCGTCTGCGAACGGGAATTATGGACCCGGGCACAATAGGTATGAGTTCCAAGAGGGTTTGGACTGACGTGGTGCTGACACACAATGGTAGCTTCTTCAAATCCCCCGACGGCAAAGAACAGTGGTTCGCATATCACTCAAAGAACGAAACGACAAAGGACGACTGTGGACAGACGAGAAGTGTCAATGCGCTTAAGCTGAATTGGTATGAAGATGGAACTCCAAACTTTGGCCAGCCACCTGCATTTGGGACGAAAATGACGGGGCCGAGCGGGGAGTAAGCAGTTGATGACCTCTAGGAGACGCGTATCTGTACGTGCAAATGGACAAGCGGATCAAATTGTCCTTACACTTAGTCTTGCAAAATTGAGTCCATGCCTTCGGAATGACCGAGTCTCTTGTATCCGATGTATCCGAGCTGCGGGTAAATTATAACCGGTTCAATCTTGCTTCACTTTCTCTTGCCCTGACATGCCATCGATTGTGTCTTCAGTGTTCACGTGTGACACGCCCTACTCTTTCTGCAGCTCGAACAGGCGATAGCCTTGCTCGCGAAGCGACATACTTATATGTTGACCCCGATGCGCTCAGACAGAAATCTGAAGCCGATGCCAGACCATGACCATGGCCAGACGTGACCTTCGTGCCGCGAGAGACAACGTTCACATCCAAAGCCTTGATAATACGCGCGATAGTCTAAGAGCTTGCTGGGTGTAAGCCGCCATCATGCGCAGAGAAAGGACAACGCTTGCGCTCAGATGAAGAGACGAACAGCAAAAAGAGAAGAGGGGTTCGCAGTAAAAGCTAGGAATACGAAGAGGTGCTCCTGTCTCATATACCGCTGTCTCTTGGGCGGGGATGATGACTTCTCTTCGCTGTAGTACGCGTTGTTCCTCTGTCCACTCTTCGACTGCATGAGCTCAAGACACTGCAGGAGGGGGTCCGTCGCCATAAGACGTGGTCTCTTCGGCATAATGCGAAGAAATACTTCTCAGTGGCTCTAATATGGTAAGAGGAACTCTTGGAGGCCTCTATAGCAAAACCTCTTGCGAAATGTCACGAGGTGTACACCAGATGAAAAGCTAGGCAACTTCGGACCGAGACGTGGAAGCTCTTCAAGATTCATCCGCGAATCAATACAATGCTTGTCTGAGCCCGCGTGCAGGTACAATCTAGCAACTCTGTGCAACATAACCACGTATCGCTTCGGCTTTACGCTGTCTAGCATGGGTCGTCCACTTCCCGCGGAGCACACGGAGGCCACGTTGAGACCACTGTGATTATAACCATACAATCACCAAGTCATGAAGGTCTGCTCGCTCTTATCCGCAGCATTCGCTGTGCCGTATGTCCTAGGAGCACCCTCAAAACAAGCAGCATGGCCAGACACTCCATTCACAGTATCTGGCCGCGATATTATATCTGCATCTGGAGCCAAGGTTGTATACGCCGGGGTGAATTGGCCAGGTGCAGCCGACACGATGCTTCCGGAAGGACTGCAATACAACTCCATCGCTAACATTTCAGGCCTAATCAAGAGTCTGGGCATGAACGTGGTTCGATTGACTTATGCTATCGAGATGGTGGACGACTGCTATGCGAACAGCCCTAAACAAAGTCTTCAGAACACGCTCACGCATGCACTGGGATCCACCAATGGTGCCAAGGTACTTCAGCAGATATTGAATAACAATCCACAGCTCACCGCTTCAACAACGCGGCTAAGAGGTCTTTGATGCAGTAGCAGCAGAGTTGGCCAAACAACAGATTTGGGTTCACCTTGACAACCACGTCTCCAAGGCTCAATGGTGCTGCGGTGCCGGAGATGGCAATGCCTGGTTTCGAGACACATACTTCAATGTCGCCAACTGGCAGCGCGGACTAGGCTTGATGGCCAATCACGCCAAATCATGGGCCGGACTGGCATCAATGGCTCTCCGCAATGAGTTGAGACAGCCGAGCAATAGCAACACTTTACCCTATACCTGGAACACCTGGATCGAGAATGTCATCCCAGCTGCGAATACCATCTATAAAAACAAAACGAGTCCCCTCATCTTCTTCTCTGGAGAAAACTACGATACCGACGACACATATTTCATCCAGCGCCAAACATACAACAGCGAGACATTCACACCATCATCATATGCTTTCAGTAAAAAGATCGTCTACGAGATTCACAATTACCAGAACGGTGCTACTGCCTGCCACCAGATTCAGCCTGGTCTCTACAACAATGCCTACTGCGCCATGAACTTGAGCGACAACAGCTGCCCAAACCACGGGCCTGTGGTCATGACGGAGTTTGGTTTTGATCAGACAGATGGCAGTATGGACGGTGTTTATGCCCAATGTATCAAGAGCACAGTGTTAAAACAACCTGGATATCCTGGCGGGTGGATGCAATGGGTCTTAAGCGGCAGCTATTACATCCGGGAGGGAACTCAAGATTACGAGGAGACATGGGGTAAGTGCCAAACTTGCAAGGTGTGTCGGTACTACGGTTGCTGACAATATTTTCAGGTCTCTTGAACCACAATTGGTCTGAATTCAGGAACTTGACAGTCGTGAACAAGTACGTGAAGCCGTTTGTTCAAGCGACACATGCGTGATTGAGGTGTCGTTGTGGGAACATCATGTGGTTCTCTAGTTTGAAGACAATGTCAGTTCTGTCATCAACTCTATCTGCACTTTTCCCACGTCATGACTAGACCAGCGTAGACTATGGCTCCTCTGACTTACAGATTGAAGGCCATGCCGAGGTTTTCGGATTGAGTCAAGGTGTCGCTGATCGACTGTGACTTGGGCTAAGACTTGCGATGATTCGGAGCCTGGAGTCGCAGCTCTGTATGGATTGTTGAAATCAGAGGGAGGAGTACGAGTGAGAGAACTCATGTGAAGAGGTGATCGAAGCATGCGAAATGAATC
>LFZO01000234.1:0-51516 GCA_001578225.1 Pseudocercospora musae | reverse complement strand
GGGGGGGGGGGGGGGGGGAGTATGAGAGGAAGGTGATGGCGATGAGAGGTGTGAAGATCGCGTTGTGGCGATATGGTACTGTTTCATGTACTGACGATGCATAGATCGAAAATATATTGCAGGCGGGAAGAAATTACTACGGACAACGAGAAGATGGCGGAGGTGAACTCGTGGCAATGCGAAATTGGTTGAAGTATCTGTAATGTCGTATGTGTATACGGGTTAGCTCAATCCACCCCGAACAGTCAATCTGCTGTATACTGCAACTTCAAAGGCGTTCAATGCAAAGTGGTTCGTCTCGGTTTTTCAAATCTTTGTCAGACGTGAGTTTGACGATGCAAGTGGTGTATGCGTCGCGACTATGGCATTGGATCTAGAAGATTCTGGCAGGCTAAGGCACGGCGTCGTGGATCTGTAGGAATGGTGCCAGGTTGAGGCCGGGAATGGGGTCTTTGTACTGCCATGTCTTGCGCACTGCACGTTATGCTAACACAACTATCGACGTTGAGCGGATTTCCGGCATAGTTGACAAGCGAGATACGCACCAATTGACTTGACAGGCAGATGGGACCAGAGAAGTTCATCCAGAAAGCCCGACACCAAACGACCGCGATTTATGAATTCCTCGGTGCCTCACTTGAAGCCGTTCGGTTCCTTGAGAAGGTAGGCCGCGACGACGGGGATGCCATATAAATCGAAGCTAATGCTTGCTGTCTCGAGCCCGTCCGGTAAAGCGAGCTCGACCGGCTTCTTGGATGTGCGAATCTTGCTGCCTTCGTTGTACTGTGGTCTAAGAAGTGCTTTGAAGACTGGTGAACTGTTTGAAAGCCGCTCAGATGAAACTCTCAGCTTCTTTTGTGCTTCATTCGTGCCGACTGCCAGAATGATGTCGCCGGAAGGGTCGATGGTCTCAATGCTGCCCGCCATGTTGAAGGGTACTGTCTCGTGGACCGACAGAGGAGTACAAACAGTATCCGCGCAGCCGCCAAGCCTCACATAGATGTGCGTCGCTATGGCAAACGATATTGTGGAGAACTGCATGTATCCGCAGCCTCGTCATGCGCGTAGGTCGTTTCAGCTGTTGCATACGTACGGAAGAGTAGTGTTGATACAAATTTTTGGCTTACATAGCCTATGTGAGCGTCTATGAAGAGAATGCTTGTATGTCAGGTGTCGAAGACATGAATGAAACTAGAGATTGTTCAGAAAATGAACAGAATAAGCGATATGCAAAAAGTGTGAAAAGAGAAGGGTCTCGACAGTTTCCCAGCAACATTAAATGTGCAATAAGAAGTCGAAAATGTAAAAAAAGATTTGGAGAAGGTACGATTCGAACGTACATCCAGGACATGCTTATTATCAAGGAATGAAGCATGGGCTAATGAATTGCCCACCTCGAACGAGTTGAGGCGCCTGTGCCCTACCACTAGACCACCCCTCCGAGCTTTGAGTTGTATTATTGAGAACGTGTGGGTTTCGAAAGTATATGGCTCTCAATCAGGCTGCGCTGACGAATGATGACTTGGCATTTCTGAATTGGTAAGCAAGCTCTGAACCTCAGCCTGAGGGAGGGAAGTTTTTCTTGGCGGAAGGTGCTAGCATTGAAGCAAGCCGAGGTCGCTCCCGCACACAGGTTAGACAGAGCCCATCACAGAGTGCAGTGAGCAATGCGACCATCTGCACCGCGAGTTGACTGTCCGTAACGACTGCATGAAGCTTCTCTATACATTCAATGCTAGCGCCAGGCGTGAGACGGTCGCCAGGCGACCGCGGAGTTCGAAAGGCGTTGTGCAAAGAAGTCCACCATACACTGTCGTTCAAAAAGCCGAGTCTTGGAAGATCGAAGGCTATACGCTCCCGCGCGAGCCTCCGCTTGTGATTCATGGCATCTTTATCACGATTAATGCCACCCATGGCGATTGATAGGACATACTGACCTCTGACCTGGCTGGGCAATGGCGTGGAGTCGACGTCCGGTGTTTCCACGCTCCGTTGTATCAGACGCTTAGTAGCCATCTTAAACAAGCATGCATGGTTCATGAGGTAAGCAGAGATAGCAATGCTGAGTACGTCGTCGAAAGCGCTGGTGGCCTGTGGGTCTGAAAACGGGATGTAAGAAAGCGCTCAGAACGAGTGGCCTTGCAGCAGTGTAGCGCACATCATCCTCACAGCGACACTGTCGTCTTCTGGAAATGGAATCGTCTGCGCGGTACCTCGTAACTCCCCGTAGTCTGTCCCTCGAGCTATTTGGACGAGAGAAGCGCTTTGGCGACGGAAGATGTGCTTGTGCGTACGATCGACGACACAAGAATGAGTCTCGTATTGGAGCTGGGTAGGTGAAGATAGAGGTCGCCATTCTGATCGGTAATCTCGACTGCTATGCCTGGCTCTGCCATTGGTTTTAGCTGAAAAGATCTGCGTCTGGGAGTGAACGGACAAAATGATGCAAGTATCAGAACAAATATATGCGTGCTGAAGACTCTGCCGCACAGCGAACAGATCAGGCGGTCCCTGTTGCTGCGAGTTGCTGTACTATTACCCTTCTAGGAGATGAAGCCACTCTCAGCATCGGGCACCAGCCGCCTTTCCATGGTGTCGTGCACCTCTTGACAGGAGCTACCAGATGTGAGGGCATCGCGCGGGACTTTGACTTGATGAAGACATGAAGAGATATGAGTTCGAAAGAAGTTGATGTACGACCTGGCTGTCCATCCCTGCCGGTGTGATCATTGGCCCGTGCACCTCAAGGGAAAGCGCCATGTTCACAACGCAGTGTTGCGCATGTGATAGACCACTTTCTCGGTAGAACTCATCGGAAGCTCAAGAATGACATAGAAACACCATAAACGTCGGCCGACCACGATGCCTCACTTCACAGTGCCGATCGAGACACAAAGCGGCCGCAACTCTCCCAAACCACCACCATCGATCATCTACAACATAAGCGATCCGCCATACCACGGTCAGCTTGAAGCAGATGCCGCATACTACCGCCAGACCTCACCCGATACCGCGATCGTGATCGACAATGGCAGCTCTTCAGTCCGCGCAGGCTGGCAGACCGATGCGACTCCTCGTCTACAATTCCCACCGCTTATGGCGCGTTACATGGATCGCAAACTGAACCGGAAGCTGACATTCATTGGCTCAGAGATCTATTTCGATGGCACGGCGCGTGGACAAGCGAAGAATATATATGAGCCGGGCAGCAACATCATCAACAACTGGGATTGCGTGGAGGGCGTGCTGGACTACATTTTCCTCAAATTTGGCCTAGACCATGCGAACTCAGGCGTGATCGATAGACCAATCCTCATGACCGAACCTCTAGCAAACTTGGGCTACACCAGGCGCGTGATGAATGAGATACTGTTCGAGCTATACAGCGTGCCGAGCGTTGCGTACGGAGTAGACAGCTTGTTCAGCTACAACTACAATGGCGGAATTACAGGCTTGGTTGTCAGCAGTGCACATATGAGCACTCATCTGGTACCTGTGGTCGACAAGCAGCCCTTGATATCACATGCGACAAGGCTGGACTGGGGCAGGGCGCAGTGTGCAGAATATCTCACAAGACTGCTGAAGATCAAGTACCCTGGCCTGCTCACGACAGGCAAAGTGAACGAGACGCAGATTGAAGACTTGGTGCGCAACCACTGCTACATCAGCCAAGACTACGACAGAGAAGCAGCAAAGATGCTGGACTGGACTGGACTGGAAGGCCGAGACTGCATTGTACAGCTACCATTTCAAGAGAAAGAAGTCGTGCAGAAAACCGAAGAAGAGATCAAGAGAGCAGAGGAGAAGAGACGCGAAGGAGGAAGACGGTTGCAAGAGCAAGCGGCGAAGATGCGACTCGAGAAGCTGATCCGCAAAGAGCAGGAACTGGAGTACTTCAAGCAGTTGCAGGAACAGGTGCAGGAGGCGACAACCAAGAAAGAAATCAGAGCTTTACTTGAAGAGGATGAGTTCAAGGATGAAGCCCATCTCGACCGAAAGATCAAGGAGATGGAGAAGAGCATACGAAAGCAGAGGAATAAGGATGTCGGAGACTTGGAGGAAGAGCCAGTAGAGCCTCCGACATATCCGCTGCTGGACATACCGGACGAAGAGCTAGACGAGGACGGCATCAAGGCCAAGCGACAGCAGAGACTACTGAAGAGCAACCACGAAGCTCGTGCTCGTGCGAAGGCTGAAAAAGAGGCCGAAAAAGCACGACAGGCAGAGATACAACGGCTTGACGATGAGCGGAGAGAGGCAGATCTGGATGCTTGGGTGGAGGAGCGCCGAGCTGCCAGACAAGCCACAATACAGAAGATGAAAGAGCGTGAGAGATTAAAAGCAGATCTTGGCAACAGGAAGTCGCAAGCCTCGCAAATGCGCATGAAGCAGATCGCCAATCTTGCATCGGATAACCCTACGGGCAGGAAGAGAAGACGAGGTCAGGGCGACGATGACGGGTTCGGAGCAGATGATGCAGACTGGATGGTGTACCGAGACATCCAAGCTGGTCGCAATGATGACGACGAGGATGACGAGGAAGAAGATCTCGACGGCCAGCTCAAGAACATCGAAGCACAACTTCTCAAACATGACCCGGACTTTACTGAGCACAGCACACAAGAAGCGCAGAAAGACTGGACGAAGAGCTTGGTTCATGCTTTCGCCCGCGGACCTTATCCATTCGATCCCGAGTCAGCACGAGAGTCGAACAGATTCCACCTCAACGTTGAGCGGATACGAGTTCCCGAAGTTGTCTTTCAGCCCTCCATTGCAGGTGTCGACCAAGCTGGCATTGTCGAGATCGCTGAAGATATCCTCATGCAGCGGTTATCTGGCCACGCAGCGCGGGATGAAATCCTCAAGGACGTTTTCTTGACTGGAGGGTACACATTATTCAAGGGCTACGAAGAGCGATTGCAAAACGAGCTTCGAGCAGTCTTGCCAGCTGATGTTCAGCTTGGGGTGAGGCGTGCGAAAGACCCAATCTTAGATGCCTGGAAGGGTGCTGCGAAGTGGGCATCCAGCGCGGAGAGTAGGCGCTCATTCGTGTCGAGAGAAGAGTGGCAGGAGAAGGGAGGAGAGTACATTCGAGAGCACAACTTGGGAAATGTATTCACATAGGTGGGTGAAAGATGGAATGTAAGAGGGACAGCATGCATGGTCGAGACATTTTTAGAGGGGAAAAGCGATGGCGTATCGGTCGAGCACCGAGAAATTGGCCAACCTCTTAAGGGCACTACGGATTTTCGCGTGCCTGTCTCTGCTGCGAGGCCTTGTATTTTTTTTTTTCTTTTTCTTAGAAAGCTGAGCCATTCTTAACGGCAAATGATGTAGCCCAAACCTTCAGACATGAGTGAGGCTCGCGGACTTCTTCTTGCGACCTCAGTGTCAGCTTCCAACACGCCAAAGAACCTTGGTATCAATAGAGAGAGCTCCTGCAGAACCTGGCCTGCCCCAACGCTTGAGGACTTTTGTATCGTAACAATGCCTGCCTTGCACTCTGGACATCTTGCGGCCGTAAGCTTACTTTGGCCGTAAATTCACATAGTTTAAATATTCATAGAGATGGCTCGAAGGACTTTTGGGGGGTTTTTTTTGGTTTTTGGTTCTTAGGTCTTTAGTCTTAGATCTTTAGTATTTTTTAGTTTAACGGAATTTAGTCTTAGGTTTTAGTTTTAAGGATAACGTATATAAGGAGGATTTCGTATTTCTATTAACTCGTTAGCGCTATAGGATTAGCCGCTTCTAGCTATCTCTAGTAACCACTAGTCTATTAGAAGATAGTTAGCTATTAATTAGAAAGTACGAATTATAATAAGTAGTATATTCTATACTAAGCTTCGGACTCTAATCGTAGGTCTAACGGCTTTCGCTAATATAGGCTTAGTAGCTTTTAGCTATTTAGATAGGCATTTAACTATATAATAATATATTACTATATTCTATTAGAATATAATATAGTTAATTATAGAATTATATAATCCGATATAGCGACTTTTTTAGTATAGGAATTAATACAATCGCATCGCTATGTATTGTATATTAATCTAATAAAGTATCGAGGTAAAACGCCGAGATGCTTACAAAGCCGCGCTAACGAAACGCTGGAATCACGAAATCCTCCTTGCACACGTTACATTCTCTCAATTTGGTCTCGAAACCACGAAACATATGTAACCTCTCTGATCCATCCTGTCATGTTCTCAACTGCACTCATATATCTAGATGCTACCTTAGCCATGGGGATGCTTTAAAGTCTCTGCGCTCATCACCATCATCACATAGTCGTGTTTTCGCGTTGCCCTATCCCATCCCATCCTGTCTTGACCTGTTCAGTGTGCTGTGCTCTATTCTGGGTATAAATAAGTACCAAACCTATGATCAACATGGTGAAAAAAGAAATTCGAATCGTTGCTGCACGGCAGCATATAGAATTGTGACATTGACAGCCTGCTGTAAATTGGTTCAGGCGATGGATCCAGCATCGAGCTCATCTTCTCCTGGTGTGTGGATTTCTTTCACTGGATTTTGAGGAGTCTCCGATGTAGCTGGAGGCTCTGGCTCAGCAGGTTTTGGTTCGGGGGAAATATACTCGCGCTCCGCCACCTTTGATGCACCTCCAGGCATAGGTGCCGCGTTGGTCTCTGCTTTCCTGGTCTTCTCTGGCAGTATCTGTGCACTCGGCCCTCGCGAATGTGCGACGACCTTGACAGCATCCTCAGGCATGGGTGCTGCCGATGATATCGATGTCTTTCTGCTCTTCTCGAAGGACATTTGACTGGCCATGCTTGCCGCTCGGGAATGCGCAATGATGCTCGCAGCGTCGTCTGGCATCGGCTCTGCACTGGCATTTTCTACAACACCGACCGTACTCTTGCGATTTCTCGTCAACTCCACGACCCTCGGCCTCAGAGGTTGTGCAGCAGTCTTGCTGCTCGCGGCACGTTGAACTCTGGTGCGAGCTCGGGAGACGCTCACTTGTCTCGCCACGGACACTTGCACCATCTGTCGTTCAAGATCTTCGGGAGACTTGACTCGAGGGTAAGGCTCAGAGCGGTGAGAGGATAGGTCGTCCGGAGCAAGGGTGGTTGTCTTGGACGGCATCATGTCCCGAGAATGTTCGCTATCTTCTATGACACGTTTGATGGAAGATGTATCTGTGCATGTCGTGATCGTTGTGGGTGTGGGCGGCAGTGAAGGCTCACTGAACATCAATGAGTGAGGAGAATCGGGGGAGCTATCGACCTGTGCTTCCTTCTGTCGCATGAATGCTGCTGCGACAGGAGATACGGCTCCCGGTGGTGCAGTCTTGCTTCTTTGAATCGGTCGGGGTCGATGCACAGCGGTCTCGGGCTCTTCTGCAATCTTTTTGCCATCAACCCTAATGCTCAGCGACCGTGTCAGGTGAGGCGACGTAAGAGCACGCTTGACACCAAATCTATTCGTGTTGACTTGAAGACCAACGTTGGCATCAGAGCCGCCGTTTCTCCGCTTCTGGGACTGCGTTCTGTGTATCTTGCTCTGCCTTCGTTCCAGTAATGATGGCTTCGAGTCGCCATTCAGCAGCTTCTCGAACATGATAGAGTACCTTGGAAATTCAGGTGCTGGCAAATCCAGGTCTAACCGGGGCGTCTTTGGTGCTGCCACGTCCTCGCGTTCGCGATTTGACATGGGCGAGTCATGCCGCGCATCACGGCCTCTGAAGAGGTCCTCTGAGGCTCGCCAAGGGTTGGGAGACTTTGAGCTGTCGCGCTTGCCGGGCGACCGCAATGGTTTTGACATCACAGCTGGCATGGATGAGGTCCGGTTCTCGCTACGCTCGTCAAATCGGGGCTGATTTCGCAGATAGGAAGATGCTCGCGAATGACTGGACATGTCGGGACCAGGACTGGGCGCCCTCAAACACGATAGTGGAGTTGCAGGCGTGGCGGGTCTGTCCAATGCGGGCGATTCGTATGGCATTCCGACTGTCTTCGGTCGAGCTGATGTCTTGACGTTGTCGAAGGACTCCTCCGTGCTGCGCTTCGATGATTTGCGGAACATGCTGCTGAACGCTTTCCAGCTTGACTTCTTTTTTCGGGTCTCAAGGCTCTCTTGCTTCAGCTCAGCAACAGCCTGCGCCGCCGGCGGCGCTCGGCCGGGAGGGTCATGGATGGGCATTCTGTTTGAGATGGGATCCGATGTGTACGACCGTGCCCAACTTGGCGGAGCATTTGACGGCGAACCGATGGCACGGCCAATGTGTGGCGATTCTTGATCTATGGGAGGCGGAGAGGTTTGCTGATATGTAGCGCTTCGTGGAGGCATGCCTGGAAATCGAGTGGCATTTTGGAGTGTCGCACTTGGAGGCGGCATACGCGGCGACGGTGTTGGAAATCTAAATGTGTCGAGGCCCGCCGTGTATTCTATCGTCTGACCAACCTTTTGAAGGTCTTCTCCACATTTCGGATGCTGAGGAACTTCCTTCACTGCCTCCGCACCCATATCTGGCGCTTTCCTCGACGCGCTGCGTTTACGTTTGTCAACACCGGCTGACTTTGGTCGGCCCGCCATGCGTTTCCGGTGTTCTTCAAGTGCTTCTTCGTTGATGTTGTCGAGAATATCACGCTTCGCCACGCCGGTCGTTGTCGCAGTCGTGATGTTGCTTCGATGCTGCTGCTGCTGCATGCGACCTTTCACGGTAGCATTCTTCCTCAAGCGATTGGAGTTGGAAGGCTGAAGAAAGGGCAAGGGCATATTGGCGGCAGATGTCCGACAATATCATGAAACAATAATGATGGTTCGCGAGGTCCAGCGTGCAGGGTAGCTACTAGCCACACGATTCAAGGTTCCAGTGGAGTTGGCATAGGCTTGTCGCAGCGATTGGACGGGTGCCTCCAGGGTCTGTTTCTGTCGTCTCGTCGCCGCGGCAATCGTAGTTTGGAAGGCAAACATGTGATGGTCGACCAGCAAAATGTCGGGAAGCGGCCACGAGGTAATCTTTCTGCGCAGGGAGTGACTATGAATGGTAGAAGGCAATCAATAATAAAATGATAGAGAAGGAGGGAGTGGGTAGCAACGTAGGGTTGGAGAAGATGAATGAAGGACTGGCCTTTGCAGGTGCCGAATGTTGGTTTGAGATTGAAATCGGATGCATGTGCCATGATTCCATGTTGCCGCGAGCAGACCCATAACTACGGTATGCTACTACGATGATACGGCTGTCGCAGTGCTCAAACACGCGCGGGCAATTATCGTGATGGTGTTGTCCCGGTCCGACCTGCAGGTCTCGAGCGCCTCCAATCGGATGATCGATGCACCGGCTGCATTGCGAGATTGCCATGTGCAGGCGGTGACGGTGACAGCTTCTGGCTGCATGTGTTGGCGGACGGTAGATGACTGCGCGTGATTCCGCCGTGCACTTCGGGCGAATCGAGGCGTCGAGAGCGTGTCGACAGTGTTTCACGTCCAAAGTCCAAATTATCCTGCCCGGCTTCCGGCTTGCGGGAGCACCCTAGTCGCCCGCCGAGCCAAGCCAAGCGGTCACGTGTCACCGCCGTCGCGACAACAACATCTTCATGGAGCAGGTGTATGTACACGAGCGCTGCACTTAAGGATGGCCGAATCGTCTTGATCCTGTCTTGCCACTGGTCAGTCCAAGAGCAAGCTAGATTGCAACGGCTGAAGCTCATCCGACATATGACCATCGCTTTACTGCCGTTGCTCTCGAGGACGTGCATCGCTTTCCGCCTCTACCAACCCCGAGTTCCCATCTAGATGCATACCAAAGTGTTCGCTGCTGGACATGAGCTTGCCCCTCTTGTCTAGCAAGTGCGTTTCGACGCCTTGCGCCAAGATCCGATGGATTGCTTCACTGTCCCAATCATCTCCGTTGATGGCATCCAAGTCCTCAGCCTCTGTGCGCTCGTCGTTCCATTGCTTCGACACATGAAACAGACAGATTTCCTTCAAGTTGTGAAATCGATCGTCTTCGACGACATCAGCAATCGCGCGGAGGATCTCGCCTTTCTCGGCCATTACCGTAATGTCCACGCCGACGGGTGACGTGTACACCAATTGCAGCTTCTCCAATGAACAAGGCAGTACCTGAGCAAGCCAATCGTCTCTTTCGGACGCCACCTTGGCCGGCATCAGTTCAGTTATCTTGACTTGCTCAAGCACTTTCAGTCGAGGGAAGAGCTTTGAGAATTTCTCGATGCTCTGAGGAGGGTAGCTGTTGGTGTACATCGACACTGATAGCTCTTCTAGCTGGTCGCCCTGTCGTTTCTGCAGAACGCGAAAGACCTCACAATCGTCGTCACCGCCGATACTTGAAGCCGCAGACAGGAACTTCCTTAGCCTCATCGGTGCCATCAAGAACTTGACCATGGCTTGAAGTGTGATACTGCAGCAGGAAAATGCCAATTCCTCCACAGTAGAGCTTCTTGGTGGCAGGTCGAAGTCATCATTGGGATCGTCCGTATAGCCGAGTAGAGTCAGATTGAGGATTTTTATGTTTGGCAATCTGAAAAGCGGCGCTATCTCAGATGGAGGAGCGTAGTATGCGTCATGCGGATGCCTCAGTGTCGTTGATGTACACACGGATACCATGCGCAGAGATTGAAGCCCCGGGGGCCACGCGAGCTCCGGCCTGACCTTGACTGCATCGATTGTCTCGCACAGGAATTTCAGTGGATGTTCATCGTGGAAATCCTCTCCCTGCCAGGAGTCATATCTAGTTATTGTAGGTCAGGAGACGCCATCGTCTGAGAGCAATTGCCACCACTTACGCCATGAAATTGAGACGATCCAGTCGCGGCAGCAGTGCAAAGAGCATGCCTTTGAGGGGCTCGTCCCAGCCCTCTCTAATTTTCTCCATCCAGAACTTTGTCCGCTCGTGGTCCAAGTTTAGAGTCTTGCACAATATATTCCGGAAAGCGTCATACTGCTCGGGCGAGAAGAAGTCTTCGGAGATGTCTGGGTAGCTCAAGTCCTCATCTAGCCAGTCTGCATCTTCAGCCCACCCATCTCTTGCCCACTCACGATGAAACCAGGATCGATACTTCGCCCAGCCAGGTCTGAGTCCCCACGATTCGAAGGCGCGAACATGCCATAGTGGTTCGGGATTTTCCAATGCCAGATCGAGGAGGGTGGGCACATTTAGAGGTAGCCGGTCGTGCTGGATAGTATACTCTCGAGCATAATTTTGGTTCTGACGAAGACGGTTTTCTGCCACACGCTGCAATTCCTTGCAAGTGAGGGCGAAGTTGAGCAGACTCTCGGCCGGCACGAATTCAGAGATGGTTGCGACCAGCTCCTCCGGCAGGAGAAGCAGCGGCGAATTGGACATGATGGCAAAATGGCCGATGAACAGTGGCAATGAGTGAAACGCTGTGACCTACGTGTTGTACGAGCGAGAAAGACCTCGCCACAATGCCCGGCACGAAGACGAGCAGGCAGTGAGCCGGTGGCATTGAGAATTCACTTGAAGCTCAGCTCGCAAGGCAGAAAGTGGGTCTTTGCTGGCGCCAAGACATTCAGCCTACAGTGTACTTCTTACAGAATAAACAATCCTCCGGAGCAATCTCTAAAAAGACCATAGCCCAGGATGGGAGACCGACTGTGGACTTCATACTGCTGGCAGCCACTGATACCGAAGGAAGAACTGTACCGCGATCGCAGGCGCCGCTAACATGCCGTGCTCACCCAACGCCTCCATCACAACTCCAGGACTAGATAATGCGCTCACGCGGGCGTACAGCATCACAAACAATGAATTCTGCCCCGGCCACCTCCTGCGCGCTGCTCATTACGTACCTTGCACCTCAGGCCAGAACGCCTTCTGCTGGAAGCGGAGTCGCCCTGCATGCATGCAGCCTCGGGAGGCCTGCACCATGAAAGCGAGCAAATGGAACTGCGCTCACTCCGCCCCGTACATCGTTCCAGCGACATCTGAACTTGAGAGCTACTGTGCAGGTAGGTCGCCCCAGTCATCTGGTGTAGTACCAGGCTGCAAGAGGCTCCATTCCTTGTTCCTAAATTTCTGAATTGCCCTCTGTTGCTATGCTGGACTCTAACTGGGTCTACGCGGAATCATACATGCTCCCGAGCGAATCTAGCCTTACAATCTAACGATCGGTGGGGCCATGGCCGGAGTCGAAGTACTGGCATGCATGTCCGCTATCACTTCAGCCTTTCAGGGCGGAGCCGATTTGGCGCAATCCCTACAGGAGCGCAGGCAGAGAAGAAGGCGAAGAAGAGACTCGGAAATGGAGCAGGTATATGCAGAAAGGATGCTGCACAGAGCGCTGGTTGATGCGGCAGAGAAGACACAAACCGAGTGCTTGGAGAGACGGCATCGTTATGGACAAGCGTTTGTTCAGGGTGATGGCCTTGCAACAGCTGAGCTGAAGGATGTGATGATCGGCCTACAAACGGAAGTCATACAGCCCCTACAGCTTGCTCGAATGAGCGAGAATATGGTATTGGAAACAGCACAACTGCATGAGGCAGTGATTACCCACAAGGCCACCATCATTCGCAGCTTGGAACATTTATGCTATCGCATCAGCCTCTCCTACACGAGACAGAGTCAGTACAGCAGCAATGATTTCGTATCGCCGATCTCCTCGCCGGGTCTTCCTCAAAGGACGTCACTCAACTTTGGCGCATTGTCCCTTCAAGATCCTCCTCCAAGAAATTCAGATCGAGCAGGCCACCACCGACCATCGACCAGTATAGCGTCTGTGAGCGCTTCAGATGGCCAAGGCTCAAGCTCGGCACAGACAAGCCCAGAAACCACACTGTGCTCGGAGAGCGATACAAATGCAGATAGAGGGACAGGAACCTCGTTGTGGTCCAGGACTACAGCTGGAAGCCAATTGAGTGTATCTGGATCAATTCGTTCTGCCGAGTCTGGATCCACATGTGAAGGATCGCTGCCTGCTGGACGTGAGGTCCACGAGACAGAAGAGGATATGTTTCGAGCAAGCTCCGCGCCAGAAGTGGTGACAAAGGAGTATGAATCGATGCTAAGCCAGCAGGCGCTGAGATCAGCAGCGCTGCGCGGACCGCCACCGACAACTCTGCAGAACGTACATCCAGCATATCGGGACCACTACATGGAAGCTCCTATGACAATCTTCGAAGAGCCTGACTATCCCTGGTCACCGCTGGCAAGACCTGCCAAACACAACAGTAAGTCTACAGATCGATCCTCCCTCCCATTCCAACCTAACAAACAGCTTGGTAGACTACCACAACTTCTGCAAAGGCGCCTGGAAAGTCCGTCAGAAACTCGAAGAAGGTCTAAGCATCAGCATGCTCCCAAATTCCAACGGCACCACAATCCCCTACTGGAAATGCAAACACTGTGCCTTCCGCTCCAAAGCCTCCTCGACAAATTCCTCCATCCTCCCTGACTCAATCTCCTTCGACCAACGCGGCGTTCGCTATCGCTGGGTCTTCCTTGTAAAATCCCACACCGCAGCCCCGAAACCCGAAGAACTCAACGATGCTTACTCCTATTGTTGTATCTTTTGTGCAGCGCAAGGCATAGAGACGATCATCTACAAAGATCTGAAAAGTTTGTTGGGACATGTGACGAGCAGTAAGCATAAGACGCATATGATGACGCCAGAGGTCAAGGAGAAGACGAGGTGTGTGGTTGGTGGTGCGCCTGGAAAGGATGAGGTTTGGGATATCAATTTGCCGGAGACGCAGGGGAGGAATTTGATGGGCAGTGCTGGGAGGTTTGTGATTTCTGCTGTGACGGGGTTGAGTTGAGGGACGGAGAGTTAAAAGAGGTGCGAAGAGGAGGAGGTCATTGCAGGTTTATGAATATTTTGATACCCGATTTTTTTTTCTTCCTCTTCTCTCTTTAGCTTGTAGGCTTCAGGCATTGATTCGTAGTATTATGATTTACATACAGCATGTCTTACGAGCGAGCCACTATTGCTTGATAATCCGCCTTGCACTAGATAGAGGCCTTCGGTCTCTGCTGAGGCGGTCCTCGATGTGCAGATTGCGAGGAGCTGTCGGCAGTTACTGCTTGATGGTATTATCATCCAGACTGTCAATCTTTCCAGTCCAGTAATTGATCCAATTATAAATCTCCTTGTGCCAGAACAAACTGTTCTCCGGGTGTAGGACCCGGTGATGTTCATCTGGGAAGCTCAAGAACCTCGAAGGCACGCCGATGGTCTGCAGCACATTGAACATAGCCAGACCTTCACTGACCGGCAGTCGATAGTCGAGCTCACTGTGCACGATGAACTCAGGAGTCGAGAAATTCTTCGCATGCTTCAGTGGATCCCAAGCGTCGTAGATCGAACGACTGGGCTCTTCCCAGAGCGTGCCGTTCTGTTCGTGCAGAGTGAACCAGAGTTCATCGGTACTCCAGTCGGCGTATTTCGTAGCGACACCATCGTGGCAGACGAGAGCTTTGAATTCGCGGCCGAGATCGTGTCCCTGGATCCAGTTAGTCATGTAACCTCCGTAGGAAGCTCCTGCTTCTACGGCATTGCTACAGTTGATGTATGGTAGAGTGTCGCAAGCGGTCTTGTGAGCATTGACGAGGTCTTCATATGGCCACCCTCCCCATTTGCCTTGAATCCGATCGGTCAAGAGCTGTCCGTAAGATGTCGAGCCTGTGGGGTTGGGTCCTACGAGAACGTAGCCCTGATCGGCCCAGGTCTTCAGGTTCCACCTCGTGGACCAGACGTTTCCAGTGTATCCTTGAGGTCCACCATGGACGTAGAAAATCAGGTCGTAGACTTTGCTTGGATCGAAGCCCTCGGGATACACGATGATGGCTTGCTGTGAGTCTCCTAGAGTGCCATTGTACCAGAAATATCCGATATCCTCCGGGCCAAGACCTGCAAGCTCGACGTCTCGTTCGTTTGACTTGTAAAAGTACTTCGTCTCAGCAGTCGGGCTGACTGTGTAGAGCAGGAATGATGCCCACATGGAGTTTGCAGAAACAAGAGCATTGCCATCAGGAAGCACGTAGAAGGCAGATACGGAGGTGATGCCTGTGATGTTCTGAGGCTCGTAGTCGGCAGCAGCATCAGCTGGAATGACGAAGAGTTTGGTGCTTCCAATGTAGTCAGCTCCAACGTAGAGATCCTTGCAGCTTGGGCTCCACTTGACATTGAGGGCCGAGTAGTCCCAGTCGCCAGCTACTAGTGTGATCTCTTTGGATTCAACATCTGCCCAGTAGATCTTGCTCCGGTCGGACTCGTACGACACACCATCTTGCTGGAAGTACGAGATCTTCTTGCCATCTGGCGAGAACAGTGGTGCACCTGATGCACCCTGTGCGGCTTCGGGAGCCTTGCTTCCAGGGCCATTGAGCTTCTCTGGGGCAGCGGATCCATCGTGAGGCACAAGGTACAAGTAACTAGCTGTGGTATTGACTTTTGGCAGCTCCGGTGCCTTGGTCAAGAAGACCACAGTGGAACCATCAGGGCTGAGGTCGTAGTCACCACTATCTCCGAAAGGCCTGACTGGCGTTTCAGGTCGGGTCGCGGTATAGTTCAGCTTGCTGAGGAGGTTAGTCATCGTGCCGTCGAAGCTATAGGAAGACGCATTGCTTTTGAGCATGCCGGAGAATACGGCATAACGTTGCTGTGTAAGCCATGTGTCCCAATGGCGAACATAGATTGAGTCGTACAGCATCCCGGTATGGTGCGGCTTAGTGGCCAACTTCTCGTTGTAAGCAGATCCATTGTTTGCGTAGGCAAGAGCGTAAAACAGAAAGTTAATATCGCCAGCTGGAGTTCTCGCTGCCTTGAGGCCGGAGTAGGGCGCTGGAAGTGATGCGACCAAAGTTGGTGCAATAGGCGAACCCGCGAGATCTGCTGTGTACAGAGTCACTCCTCCAGGAACATCGTCGTTCGTGCCATTGACATAGAGAACGCTAGTATTGGTAGCGCCAACCCATGCAGCTTCAGATACATCGTTGCCCCAAGGCAAATCAGTAATGTCTCCGGTTGGGATGTGCAAGAGCTTCCATGTGGTCGAGGATTTGTGGTGTTCCCAAGAGTAGGACGTTGAAGTGTACACTGCCCATTCGCCGCTCGGATTTGGACTCGCACTGCTGTATCTTGGAGCAGAGATCATCTGCCTGGTTCTATGTGAGCTACTAATCCCATGTCGACTTTTGCCAATGCCTACTCTGGTGTTATGGCGAGAGCCAAGGGCACAAGGGCCCATAGTGCTTGATTCTTGAATTGCATATTCAAGAATATATTCACACTTGGAATATCTATTATTATTCTTAAGGATCTTAAGTATACTCATAGACAGTCATATTTAGCCGGGGAAAGGTCAGCATATAGCCCTATAGATAGATCATAAAGGCCTAGACCTACAGCCCGAGTATAGCCTATCCCTACTGCTTCCCTGCTACCCCCTGCTACCCCTCTAGTTTGAATTCACACGAGGCGTTTGTACATTTCGGCTGGTGCTTGTTGCTGTGGGGTCAGCGGTTCGGGAACCACTAACAAAGAGTCGGGTGGGCAAGAAAGCGAAGAGCATTCTGGTGGCCAAGAAGGTCTGTCGTGACCAGGAGAAGTGCAGAAGTGTGGATTGGCCTTGCGACGGTTGTCGTTCGGGAGGTCTGGGTGGCTTGCGAAAGGCAAAATATGCCAACAACAGCAGCGTTGATGCATTCATCTTCCCGGAAGACCTTATTGATTTCCTGCAATGATTTGCGATCGCTATTGATACAACAGGCAGGCTGTTCAGCCTTTTATCAAAGGACGACTTCCCTCAACGCCTTGCTATGCTCCGGTAACTTGCTCGACAAAAGACGACATCTGTCGATATTCAATTATTATCTCCATCTCAGCGAGAATGAGGTCCAGTGTCAATCATTCCACTCGTCATCGAAGCAACACTTCTTCCGCCGTATGGTCTTCGTGCATTTGAAGCTGTAAAATACGACATTGGCGCCCTCTTGGCCAGGGAACTGAAACTCGTGCCATCCGTGTTCTCTGACCGAACCTCATCATCGGCACTTCCCAGCTTTGGCGTGCTGGCAGTCAAGTGATGGTATCGCAGCAGCGTACGTGGCGTCTACCTATGTAGTTCTTGAAACTTCTGCGGCCGCCGGAACATTTCCGCTACCATCGAGGCCAGGTGCCGGTGCAGGATGCGCGAGTGACGGGTTCATCTCTTTCTCTTTCTCGGTCTCGCTCGAGCTGCCAGCTTCAACGTTTGATGCATCGCGTTCTCGGGCATGTGTAGACTTTGGACCTGGTCCCTTCTCGGTATGGTCGATGGATTTGAACAAAAGGATACAGCTGATGTACTGTTAGTTGTTGAGCCATGTGCACGGTGAGCGCTGTACTAACCTTCCAATTACGCTGAGCAGAGCAGGCCATTGGAACACGACTGCCGCAATGGCACGTCCGTTGTTCCTGTAGCACAGTGGAGTGCCTCCATCCTTCTTGAAGTGCGAAAGCAGAGACTGACCATACTCTTCACTGGCTCCTCTAAAGTAGCCGCAGTGCCTTGCAGTGATGACGGTCAACGTGAAGCAAGAAGCTGCCCAGAAGATCACAGACAGGATGCCGCATGCTTTCCACGCGATGCGAACGCCTTTGTTCTCCTTTCGTTCGGGCCAGAAGAGATCGAAGAAGAAAGCTCCTCCAAATATGAATGCGACGAAGACGCCGGCAAAGATATTGTAAGACGCTGCACCGATATAGTTGTTGTTGTAGACATAGACTCTGCGATCGAGGCTCTTGACATATCTTTGGCTGTCAACGTAGTCTGGTGGCGATCAGTATGGGGTAGTGATAGGTTTGACGGCAAATTCATACCACTGAGTGCAGCGGTGCCTAAAGATTCAGAAGCAACGCAGAATATCAGAGCAAGCTGGTAGATGATGAATTTCGTCCTTCGCAAGTGGTATTCTCTGTTCCACATATAACTGCTTTTGAACTTTCCCCATTGCATCTCTTTCAGGTCGAGGCCCCATATTACCGGTGCCATTGTAGTTGTTGATCGTTATACTATGCCAATCAGTGCAATGTGTACTCGATATTCGAATCTTAAGAAAGACGCGGCGCAAAAGTGCAAGACAGTAGAGGCAAAGCGAGAAGAGGCAAAGCGAGAAGAGGCAGATGCTCGGGCAAAAGAAAGAGCTCGTGATAAGATGACACTTGCCTCCAGGGTGTCCTTGCTGCCGCTTACCGAATTCGTGCAGAGAAAGCACGACTGTACTGTAGTTTGTTGCTGAGCTGGTGGGCGCGTCAGCAAGCGTAGGTGTCATAGTAGAGAAGAAAATGATGTAATGGAAGAAGCTCTTCCAAGCGGAAAGCTTGTTTTAGAGCCGCATACAATACAATACCGTCAGATGGAGCGGAACATCATCGGTCGTTCATTGGAGCGCATGTGAGTAGGCTGGACAAGGTACTTGTCGTGTCACGTCGGCCGTGGAAGCAGAAAGAGCTTGTCAGATTGGGAATTCAAGAAGATGAGAACGTTCTAGGAGCCAGTGTCGTGTGCTGCTGCGTTTAGTGAAACGCGAAGATGGCATGATGGGCCATGGCAAAGAGAAGATCCTTATGCGGTACATGGTTGATGCTATCTGCACATCTCCAGGAAGAGGCAGCAAAGATGATGAGGAACTAGATGAGAACTCGAATCTTGGTCATTGCTTGTGATGCGTTGGCAAGCTCCAAACCGGCGCCGTTGCTTGCCCATCACATACCGTCTGGCCACTCGAAGAGCTGTGTAGCACTGGCAATACCGCGAGCTTTCACCTCCGGCCCTACACCGTCGCCTGGTAATAGGTATGTATCTAGGGTCATGGCGCCGTCTTGACACAACTTCCTTCGGACATCTCAGGCACACGCGACACTGCTCACGGAGTGGGCTTGCGCAAAACGTCTTGGTATTGGCTCAGTCGCGCTCCTCGGCTTCAATCCTCTCGTGCTCGGCGGACGATGCGCATGTCGCTGCTCGGCCGACGGTGAATTGGCTGGTGGAATTGGCGCATCGTCGATGGTGAGCTGACGGAGTCGCGCGCAAATTGGTGACGGCAATCCTCCGTGACGTGCTCCAAGATGCGGGCTGCTTGTCACGCTCTTTGGTGCAGTGCGATGCAAATCCAGTTGATTTTGCGTGTATGCGTGAAGGGTTTTGTTGTATCCCGGCAACGTTTTGCCCTCCATCTGGTACATTGTATGCGCATGCATCAGCCTGCTATAGCTGTCCACTCTGCCCAGCCACGTGCACCTCTTCTGCTCATCTGGCGCCGCATCGTCGTCGACCTCGTCCGATGACACAACCAGCTGAAACGAGCCAGCGGAGCTTCTCTTCCATTTGACCGAGCCGAAAGAAGAGTCTGATCGTGGTTCATGCATGAGTTCGATAACGAGATTTGATGACCCTTGGTCGTGGAATCGCAATCTCCCTGCTTTCTGTTCCGCGTGGCTACAGGCTGGAATATGAGCCAGTCGTGCTCGACACCTTTTTCTGCGAGCCTCGTCACCACGATAAGAGATACATCATCTACCAATCTCACCACCCTCCAGCGCCTTTGTCAATCGGCTCGACATCGCTGCTTCGGGCCGTATGATGTCGAGACAGAAGCCGAGCTACCGCAAACGTACTGCAGAGCAACGGACAAAGACGAGTACCGCCGTCGCATTCCAGCTTGGTTGCGGCAGCAGCATTCCGCGCAGTCTTGAACATCTAGACATCATACTCACGATTCTGGATGACGCCAAGCCTTTTGTGGGCACCAGTGCTGGAATGTACGAACGCGATCGCCATGGCTTCACAAACTCGATCATCTATAGATCTCGAGTAAGTCTATATTTCAAAAGTTCGTCCTTTGACTCAGGGAAACCCTTCACAGTCATTACAGACAATCCAAAGCCTCGAACCACAGCCACCAAACATCATAATGGCTGCTCTCAAGTGCTTTGCAGCCCTGCTCATCCCAGCACTCGCTGCTGCTCTTCCGCAAGCCAGCACAAGCGACATTCCACCTTGCGCCTACTCAGCAGTTCTCTCTGGTCTTCAAAACACAGGTTGCGACCTTACAGATACCGCCTGTGTCTGTGGGAAGCAAGACATTGTTCCATCTCTCACCAGCTCTGTCGTCGCAGCATGTGACGGCTCAGTCAGCGACAGCGATGTCACTGCTTTCATCTCAGAATACTGCGGCGCCAGTGGCACATCTGCAGCAACGACTTCGCCTGCCGCCACCACTCCAGCTTCTACCACTGAGCCTCCAGCGTCCACAACCGACATGATGTCGACAACGCCAACCATGACCAGCAACACTATTATGACGAACGGTACTAACGGCACCGGCTCCTGGACTTCTCCTACGCCATCAGCAACTGGCGCTCCTATCCCATCTGAGGGTGGTGCTCCGATCACCAGCATGAGCACATTGGCTTTTGCCGTTGCTCTTGGAGGCATGACCTGGATATTTGCTGAGCTTTAGATCATCGTAGATATGATGAATATATAGAAAGCATTTAATGTGTAATGTTGATTGCTCCAGATAACAAGATCTCCTCCACAACATCACTCTAGCCTCACCCGTCGCCATTGAAATGTAAGGTCTGAAGGCGAAGCGTGGCAGGACAGCGAACGCATCAATGCCACACAAAGCCTCTTGACTAACAACACAAATCATCTGATGAGCCTGATGATGAACAGGTAAAAGGCTCAAAGAAGCAATCTCCTCAAACGGCTTCTGGCGTGCTTTTGCATATCCTGTACGTCACTCGGCGATCACCTCAGGAGCTCTCATTCCAACTCCTCTTCCTACACTGCAGCCTTCCCAAGCCCATTTCAGAATTTACCGCAGACATATACAAAAGTCAAGATGTTGTTCTTACGTACAACCGCGCGATCCACCACAGCACTACGGCTAGCTGTTACATCCAGACCTCAATTCTCAACCTTCACCCCTCGCTACACATCCTCCGACTACGGCTCAGGTCAACATAACAGCGAGCCGAATTCTACTGTGCATAAGGAACATCCTGGTCCACCACCACCCAACACGAACAAATCATCATCCTCCTCCTCATCAAGCCCATCATCATCTTCCGGAAGTCAGAAGAGCAGTAATGGCCCCCAACCTAAAATTCTCTCCGACTCCCCACCAAAAGAAGGCGAAGAGAGCGACGAAGTAAGGAAACATAATGAGGAAGTTGCGAGGAGAGCGGATCGACCGCATGAACATGTGAATCCTGAGGATGTGGAAAAGGATAAAGTCCCAAAGGGGTTTTGGAAGGGGCATGGTGGGGTTGATAAGGATCCGTAGATGAATGGGAGGGCAATTGATGTTGTGGAAATAATTGGAAGGTGCAAACGTTGACTTCGATGTAGGTCTTCTGCACTACGGCATGGAGAGAAGGTGTAAGATATGATATTGGATCACAGAAAGAGGAAACAGGATACCCGAAGATAAGCATTTGTGTACAAGAAGTCTCGGTAACGAAGCTTTGCTCGAGTATCTCACAGCTTTCAGCACGTCGGGTATAGCCTGACCAAGACAATCTACTAAGAAACACTTCCCGACGCCAAAGTTGTGGCTCTAGATCATCACAATCGAGCGAAGAACCCAAGAAGACTCGCAATTCGCAAATTAACATAAACACAGATACATGCCAACTCATCGCCTAAGGCGTCTCAGCAGTTTTCGAAGTTTCTCGGCCGTCATGGGTGGGTAATTGACAGTAGTCGTATGTCGTAGCGGGATCATACTTCCTTACTATTCGAAGTACTGTCCTCGAAACTTAAAACTATAATACTGTTTCAATCTATTGTTACATGTCTATGCCTTTCAAGTAGTAGCTTAGTAAGTTTAGATAGCTTGCTTAATAGGGCTATAGTATATAGTCTCTACTATTAAAAGTAGATTACGTAGCGATTTAAATAGTAGTAAACAAACAAACTCTATTAAAACATTAGCTAACATATCGGAATATCTACTAGAGGTCGAGAATTATTCTATCTCGTTATTAAACTAGCCTATTAGTAATATACGATAGTACTCTAGCCTACTACTAATACTCTACTAGTAGGGGATACTATACTTTACTAGAAGGTTAAGACTACTAAGAACTATAGGTTTGTAACCCTCGTAGATCTCTAATATTAGACTTCTTTATACCTTTAAGTACGATAATACTTATATAAGATCTTACCGCTATTAAATCTAGCCTCCTAGAATATCTTATTATACGTTACTACTACCGGAAGTCGCTATTCTTATCGCTACGTCTATAGCGACTAATTTGTAGTACCTATATCTCGAATATTCGGCTATAGAGTACGTATCTCGATCGCGTATAGTATCCTCGAAGGACCTACTAGCGTATAGGGTAGTAGTTAAAGGGCGCGAGTCGCCTAATAAGAAGGATAAGAAGAAGAAGGTCGATAGCGGTAGAAAGTAGAAGAAGATAGTATAGTAGTAGAAGTTTAATAATATACCTATATTTAAGGCTACGGCGTAGAAGGAATACTAGATTAATAATACCGCTACTACTATAGAAGTTAATATCGCTAGCGAAGTTAATATTACTAGCTGTCGAGCTAAGGAGGGCCGATAGGTAAAAATGGATCATAAGCTACAATAGAAGCTACAAGGAATAGTAGGGGCCAAAGTAGGAATAGCAAGTGTGTTGTTATTATCTATAGGTTGGAGCTGAACCTAAAAGGTGTTAGCTTAGATTAGTTACATGATAGTCATCATGTGATCTAGTCTGCCTTAGCATCCCTTGCTAGGTTACTAACTAGACTGTATATTCCAATACTCCTACTCAGATTAGTTGGTCTACAAATCCTAATTCTAACTAATATAATCTAGCAAGAACTTCAATTAGCTAATCAGATGCAATAGCTTCTAGATTAGCATAGCGTATCCAATCTACTAGGTTCGATTCCTGGATCTAGTATTTCCCTACTTAGTAGAGTTTGAACTCCTCTAAGTAGGGGCTTTTGTCCCTTTATACTAACTATAATTGTCTAATGAATTCCTAGAACTGTGGCCCTGTCTTTGGCTTAGTTAGGCTATTAGCTACTATCTCTTTTGTTAGAGTGTATTCTACTATAACCTTTCTTTGCTACTAAAGATTTCTAACCTTGTTGAAACTAATATTAATATGTTTTAATCTCTTATAGGTATAAGCATCTTTAACAAGAGTCAAAGCTACCTAGTTGTTACCTATGATCTGAATAGGTCTAACCTCATTTACTATATTAGAATTTCCTTTAATTAATGGTTGGAATAAGCATTCTCCTACTAACCATATACAGTCTATCTCCTTTAGGAGTGCTGTAAGGAATTGAGATTGCTTTATATATGTATTCATTACTATGTACTCGGCTTCTATAGTTAATGTAGTAACTAACTTCTACTTCTTGCTTATCTAAGAAACTAGTAATCTATAGAGAAAGAAGATGCTTCTAAGGATCGAGACTCTATTAGCTTTGTCTATTGCATAATTAGAGTCTAAATATCCTATTAGCTTTCCTCCTCCCCTCCTAAACATTAACCCTAGACTTAGGAATGATCTTAGGTATCTAGCCAGTTTTCTGAGTGCTTTTAGATGTCTCTTAGATAGATCTAATATATATAATCCTAATCTTCTAAGGGCAAAAGCAATATTAGGTCTTGTTATAGTTATTAGCTATATCCATATACTATTCTAGCTTTAGTACTTAGTCTTATTATATCTTTCTTTATTTGAGTTAGATTTTCTTAGACTCTCATAGCTGTTAAGTAGTAACAAGGTTAGGTAGGCCATTTCTTTAGTTATTCCAAACTTGGCAAGGTTTTCCTAGATATAGTGTTCCTAGTCTAGCTTTAGAGTACCATTCTTTCTATCTCTAGTAAGCTTCATCCTAAGAATTTTGGTTGGTTTACCTAGGTCTTTGATTTTGAACACCTTGCCTAGTTCCTTCTTAAACTAGAGAACATCTTCTAGCTTTAGTGCTACAATAGGAATGTCATCTACATAGGTAAGGACTATTAGGTTCCTTCCTCTATAAATAAGTAAACATAGGTCTACCTCTAACTAGTAGAATCCCATTTCCTCTAGCTTTAAGACATATAGCTTGTTCTAGTCTCTTACTGCTTGTTTTAGGCTATATAAGCTCCTTAGGATTTTTAGGGCTATGCCTTGTAGGACCTCTATACCTAGTGGTAGGATCATAAAGATGTCTTCTTGCAGGGTACTTTCAGTAAATGCATTATTCACATCTACTTAGTGTAGCTCTAGATCCTTTTCATATATAGTAGCTATAAACACTCTAAGTATATTATGCCTAACTGTTAGTACAAATGTCTCCTAGAAATCTATCCTAAATTTCTAAGAGAACCCCCTTACAACTAGTCTTGCTTTAAACTTGTTAATTGCTCCACTAATTAGTCTCTTCATATTAAATACCTATTTTAAAGTAACTAGGTTTGCTCCTTTTAGTAGAACTACCTAGTCTTAGGTATAGTTGCTTCTAAGT
Source organism: Pseudocercospora musae (assembly GCA_001578225.1). Lineage (NCBI taxonomy): Eukaryota > Fungi > Ascomycota > Dothideomycetes > Mycosphaerellales > Mycosphaerellaceae > Pseudocercospora > Pseudocercospora musae. Next base: position 27,033 of record LFZO01000234.1, on the reverse strand, counting down.
ATAGTCAGTTCCTTCTAGATTGCATCTTTCTATATATAACCCTATTTAGGATCTTATATTGCCTCTTAGTAGGTTCTTAGGATTGGAACCTCCTGTTTTTGTACAATCCCTAGTGCAAGGGCAGGGAATGCAACCTCGCAAACACACTCTAGAAGTTCATCTATCTAATCTATACTTAGATCTAGGTCTTTCATTATACAGATAAAGGCCCTATAGTGCTTAGCTTCTAGAAACTCATCCTCCTCTAATTCTCTTAGTCTCTTCTATATAGTTGATCTTATAATCATACTATACATTCTTTCTTCCCTTAACCCTTTATTAGAGATTAATCTCCTTCTCTTTGAATTCCCCTCCTAAGCCTAGACATCCTAGTTGTCTTGCTAAGGTTTCTCTTAGCTCTGATTAGGGGCCTACTATTTCTCTTGGCTCTAATTAGGGGCCTACTATTCATTATTTTGTTCTTTTTCTTCTAGATCAACCATTACCTAATATTGGTCAATGTCCTTTAGTAGTAGAGGCAGTTGGACCTACAATGGTTTGATATCCCGGTTCTCCTTCCTTGGTCTGCCAACTGGGTTCCTTACTAGAGCTTGGCTTGGCTAGTTGAGTCTGTCCTTCCTTGGTCTACCAACTGGGTTCCTTACTAGAGCTTGGCTTGGCTAGTTAAGTCTAGGAACATTTAATGTCATATCCCCTCCTTTCTCATTCTTAAACTAGATAGTATTATTGTAAGCTCTTACAGCTTTCATATTAGGCTCCTAGAATAGCTACATCTTTAATGTATTAGGCACATACCTAATGAAAACAGCATCTTTGCCTCTATTCATTAGCTTGTCTAATCTCATCCTAGCCGGCTAAGATTTAGCGTCTATATACACAACTACTCTACATCCCTAGACCCTAAAGTGTAATATAGAAGGTCTCTTTCTAGTAAAAGCTTCATTAAGTAAAACTTTGAATCTATCTATATCTAGACCGTTTAGGAGAGCATTTCTTATAATAGTGTAGGTAGCTAATACTTCTAGCTAGAATTTAACTAGTATGTTTGAATCTTCTAGCATTGCCCTAACATGCTCTTTAGATATCTAGATTAACCTTTCTATAACTCTATTTTAGATTGAGTTATATGCTTTAGTTGTATAATAGAAGATTCCCGATTCCTTCTCCTACTACTTAAGTAATGCAAGCAATTCTCTTGCTCTATTACTTCTTACTGCCTAAAGCTAATTCCCTAATTATAATTTAGCTTTTCTTCTCTATCTCTACAATGCATTTGCTACATCTTCTCTTGATTTTAATAGGAATACCTACTTCTTTCTTAAAAAGTTGTTAATAATCTCAAGCTACTATTTAAAACCTAGTCTTAAGATAGGTAATAGTCTACAGATATTAATTGAGACAAGGGTAAGCCTAGCTAGCTTTCTCTTAGTCTCCTTACCTCTATGTTTTTTCATTTTGGCTAGAGAACATACCCTATAGGGCTAATGCTTTGTAGGGATAGGAATTTTGTCCTTTAGGTTAGTTACTTTGTAGAGGTCTTTTAGCATTCCTTCTCCAAAGTGTCTAACTCTTCTATACCATAGCTCCTACTAATCCTAGTCAGTCTAGGCTACAAGTGTATAGGCTTTATCATTCATTAAGTCCTAGGGAATGCATACATATACAAGCTTATCCAAGTCTTAGCTAATTTCCTTAATGAATAGCACTCCTCCTAAAAGCCTTGTCTAGATAACTAGCTTTCTATTAAGTAAGTAAAGTATGAATTTTAGTAGTTGAACACTAAACTACTTACTAAACTAGTTCTAAGAAACAAGATTGACTCTAAGCCTAGGTATAAAGAGAATACCTTTCAACACAATCTATTTGCCTTTCCTTCTATCCATAACTGTACTCCTAATATGTATAGCTATTAAGTAGCTACCCCTAACCTTAATCTACTTTTTCCTCTCAAGAGGCTTTAGGTCTCTAAAGAGTAATTCTTGGTTAGTTATGTAGGTAGAAGCATAGGAGTTAAGCAGCTACTTAGATAGCTTATACTTACCTTTTACTTTAATAGTTGAATAAGCTACCTTATCAACATCTTCTTCCTTAGAAGGGGGAGATGATTTAGAGGATGCCTCTACATCTTGTGCTATATAGGCCTTCTTAGAAGATGGTTTCCTAGTCTTCTTCTCTAGGGATTGTATCTTTAGGCTTAGTTTCTTTACCATCTCTTTAAGTTGTTCTTTGTCTAGTAAAGATCCCCTCCTAGCTCTAGATAGGGATTGTTTCTTTACTATCCTATAGCTTTGTCTTAGCTAGACAGCTACTTTTGCCTTGTCTAGGCTAGGGCATTCTTTAATCTAATACTTCCCTCTATATAGGAAGTATGATAAGTCTCTGCTTACTCCTGCCTAATTCCTTTTCTTAGTAAACATAGCTGTCTCCTAGCTTGTTATCTACTCTTGCTTTTCTCTTAGGATTCTAAGGATATCCTATAGGCTAAGGTCCTACCTTAGGTTAATCCTATCCCTAATAGTGCTAAATGATTCTAGAAGGGCTACTAGTAACTACTAAATCTTCCTTTCCTTAGTCTTGATATCCTTAAACTAGGGAGAGATGGATACTACCTTCCTAGCTATACTACTTAGGCTCTACCATGCTTCATTAATTGTCTAACCCTCTTCTATGCTGAAATTGGTATACTACTAGAGTAAACTTCTCCCTATTGCTTATAGTTTCCTCTTATATTTCCCTTTTGCCTAGTCCTACAAATGTTTTGTATGTTTAAGCTCTTAACATTCGTCCTAGTCATCTTCTAAAATGTAGATAAACATCTTATACAATGCTATTACATTATAAACCTTATAGCTTGCTCTTCTAATTAACTAATCCAAAGATTCTAATAATGTTGTTAAGACATGTTTAGATAGTGTAGATGCTAGGGTGTTAAGGACTACTTTATCTAGTACCTATTTAACCTTTAGCTTTATTAGGTATATCCTAATAATCTTGAACCATGATTCATGATTCTCCCTTATCAAGATTGGTATAGCCCTTCTCTTACTAATTCCACCTTCTTAATCCATGGTTTCTTCTGTAAATCAAACCTAAACAAACTCTAGAAACAAGCTCTTTCTTTAATCTGAAAATAATAGTTTCTAGATAGCTGTCTTCCTTAGTTAGCAGATCCCTAGCTCTACTAGGCCTATAACAGTTTAAAGGTTACTAACAACTTAGCTTAGTTTTGGAAGGTTACTAAAAACTTGGAACAGATTCCGGCTCTGTAGGGCTAATAACTTCCTTAAGTCCTTCCTAACTATATGCTAACAAGTTAGGATATTGGTAGTACTAAGTGCTAAGTCTAAGGCTTATCTAAAGGTGCTCAAAACTTAGGCTTATCTATTCCCTTTACACTTTTCTAAGTGTGCCTTACTAGGTTCTTTCATAGCTTATATGTATAGGGCTTCTTTGTGTAATATGTATAGGTCTACCTCGAGTCTCCCTCTCCTATTTTGCCTCTTCCTTCTAGGACTAGACTTATAGGTCTAGGGGTAACCTATACTGCTTTAGTCTTTCTTCCTTGTAGTTGCAAACCCGGGCTCATAACCTATCGAGCTAAGGAGGGCCGATAGGTAAAAATGGATCATAAGCTACAATAGAAGCTATAAGGAATAGTAGGGGCCAAAGTAGGAATAGCAAGTGTGTTGTTATTATCTATAGGTTGGAGCTGAACCTGAAAGGTGTTAGCTTGGATTAGTTACATAATAGTCATCATGTAATCCAGTCTGCCTTGGCATCCCTTGCTAGGTTACCAACTGGACTGTATATTCCAACACTAGCGAAGTTAATATTACTAGCGAAGTTAATATCGCTAGCGAAGTTAGGGTTAGCGAGTTAACTCGATTAGCTAATGCCTCGCCTTCGAGACTAGTAGGATAGGCGTAGGGCCTAGTAAAGGGTTACTATAAAGGATTAGTAGGTAAATAAGGAAGATATATCTACGCTATCTTACGACCCTTATAAGGACCTATAGTATAAGTAAACCTAGTACCTTCTTACTAGTAATAATAAGTTAGCTATCGAGAACTATAACTATACCGGTACTAGTACTTAATTCGCTAAAGATACGTACTATTAGGCTAACGAAGAAGCGTAGAAGAAATAGCTCTATATCGGTAACTACATATTAATCGTTTCTACTACTAAAGTAGCGAAGAGTAACTAGTTTAGGTAGAGTTAGAAGAAAGGTAAGGTAACGATATTCTCGCTATTACTCTTACTAGACGGCTATTTCTACTTAACTCGTATATACTAATCGTTCTATAGCGGAAGATTATAATAAGGCTCTCGACTACGCTATAGAGTTAATAAACGATACTAGAGATAAGATTAAGATCAATATCTAGTTTAAGACTACTACTAAGGACGCTAGAGCTAGAGCTATACTCAAAGTTAGTAAATTAAAGCTAAACGATTAGTAGAATATCGATAGTATTGCCTTTATTACTAAGGAGCGGAAGGAAGGCAATTATACGACTAAGCTACTTACTAATTATATATATATCCTCCCTAGCTACGAGAACTATAATAATTACTACTATAGACCTAAAGGCCTTCTAGATATCCTTCGCAACTATTACTAGTTCTATAGCGAGGCTATAAAGCTATAGTCTTACGCCCTTACTACGAAGCAAGAAGGGGCGACTATTAAGTAACCGCTATATAGTGTCTTCGCTAAGATATAGTAGTATAAAGAGAAGTTGTAGTCTCGTAAACCTAATAGTCTACTTACTACCTTAAAGGAGCTATTTCAATTATAGATACTAGTAAGAGCTCGCTCTACGCCTATAGTTTATTTACCTCCGCCGCTAATAGACTACGCTAATCTAATCTAGACTATATTCAATCTAGTTAACTAGAAGCTAGGCGCTACTTAAGTTGTCTAAGAAGCTTAGCCTATAGAACAAGAGTCTCCTATTCTAAGGCATATTACTAAGTAACTAAATATACCGCTAAGAAGTCTACTTAGATAGTTCTTCTAGTAGATAGCGATATAGTACGAATAGAAGGATACTAAGGATAAGGAATAGCTCCTAAAGATAGAAGCGTACTTTGTAACTAAACGCTATAACTATAATTAGTTATATTAACTTCCTATACGAGAATAGAAGGAGCTTAGCTTCTATAAGGATAACTTAGGCACGTTACATAACTACTTGAAGCGCTTTTAGAAGGAAAAGCTAGCTTAGAGAACCTAATATAATAACGGTATTTATAACGGAGCGATAGCCGTTTTTATTAGTTTAGCTTTATTAGGCGTTTATATAGTAATAGCGAATTAAGTAGCTTAATAATTGCTCCGCTACGTATACCTTAATTATTGTCGTTACTTCGAGAATACTTTCTACTAGTATAGATATATAAAGCTTAGTAGTACGTACTAATACCTTATTAATTTTATTATACTAATACTATACTAGTTATATACATAAGATTAATAGTAGAGCCTTAGATACATAATATCTTAATATTCTAAGAATACTAAGACATATTATCGATATTATAGTAGTTAAATTTAAAGCGACTAGAAATCGCTAGTAAGCTAGCTTTCCTCCTTAACTTCGAAGCTATAAACGTTATATCTAGTATATTTGAATAACCCTATTATATTTATCTTTCTAATATAATTAAGAGCCTATATTAGGAAGTCTTAGAAGCTCTCGAAGTCTACTATAAGATCTCTATTCTTCTTAAGCTATTTCTTAAGTAGTACGAAGGTCTATTCGATAGGATTTAAGTTAGGAGAGTATAGCGGTAGATACTTAAGAGTATGTCTAGCTAACGAGATTATAGCCTTAACCTTCTTACTATAATAGATAGATACGTTGTCTATTACAATAATTATTTTCTTACTAAGAAGAGGTAGTACTTTATTCTCTAGCTAGTCGTCGAATATAACTTAATTAACCGAGCCTTAGATATAGAGGGTATAAGGTACATATCTATAGATTATAAGTACTAGAAGTATAGATATTCGCTCCTACCGTTACGTATACTAATAGTTATAATAATCTATACCCTTTAGCGACTATCTAAACTTATAGTATCTAGACTTCTTATTAGAGGCTATCTTATCGATAAATACTAACTTGTCTATAGGCTATTTCTAGCTCTTCGTATACTAGGTAGCTCTTACTAACGTACTACGTTCCTTCGCGATCTTATACGCTACTTTACGACTCTAACCGAGCCTATATAGGCACTTCTATACTATAGCCGGATCTACCTTAATTTCGAAGCGATTATATAGCGTAATACATATTTCCTTAAGATAGGCCTCCGGCCGTATCGACAAATACTTAAGGAGATAGATTTCTATCTCCTTCGTAATCTTCCTCTTATAACTCGTTTTAAACCTCTCCGATAGTAAGAATACCTTACTAAAGAGGCTATAATAGTACTTCTACCGAAATACGGTCGACCGACTCGTACCTATCTTTAACATAATATCTATCGTCTTATAACTAGCGTTAAAATAATGCTTAGCGAGTCGTACGGTCTTAGTAGGTAAGGGTATAGGAAAGGCTCGTATAGCGTAGAAGAGCTAGAATAGCTAGAATAACAATAATAATACCTTAGACTACATATTTAACGGCTATACTATTAATATAAACACTGCTTTCGAGCGTAGTATTGTAATAGGTCGACTAGAGGACGAAATGCCCGATTTACTAGGAAAAATGCGGTAGTGTTCTCCACTTCTTGGCAGTCTCAACCTTCCGGTAAAGCACAGTAAGCAGCTCATGTCTACAATTATAACGACCGGAAAGAGGTAGGAAGTCACAATGCTCAAAGAAGCTGCGAGCGAACCCATTTTGCCTACAAATCATCGCTACTCTCTCAACTGGTGATCCCTCGGGTATCAGCAAACAGCTCGTTGGTTTCCTTCTTTCATTAGACGAGATTCTCGCATCAGGCTGCCGTATACGCTCGCTATTCAACAAACGCCTTATATCCCCTTTCAAAATGATCTATATACTCCGTCCCATGAGAATCTTACGCAAGTGAATCGGGTAAACTAGCACTTCAAATTTCTACCATTGCATTTATAAATGTCGAGTCTACGAACCATATCAACGCCCCCCGAATACCAAAACCATTTTTGAGACTTTCCTAGCAGCATATCAAGGCAAAGGAAGAAGAAAACAAGAAGCGCATAAATGACCGTGTACGCCGCGACAATGATCGAATGCGCGCGCAATACTCAAGCTCCTAACCACCACGGCTTATTGCGTCCCAACGAAGTAGCGATAGTTCTCGAAACCTGCGTCACTCGAATAATCCGAGCTCTCTTCCACTGGTAAAGTGATGTAGTGGTGTGAAGCGCCAGCCATGTGAACGGACGCTCGCAGGCTCGAGCAGACCTGACAAGACATAAGAAAGTAGGTTCTCGTTTCACTGTAGGGAATGTTAGACCAGTGCTCGCACAGTGAAGCAGTCGAGGCACACCACCTTTTATCCAGCTTCAGGCATGTCAGCACAAAATTGCAAACATACTTAGACCCGAACGTTCGCCTCGGGCAGAAGTGACCTTTACGAGAGACTTCATTGTCAAGCTGACACTAAGAGGAAGTGAGAATGTCCCAAAGCTCACTTGTCTCGTTATACAAGAAGCTTCTTCTCCTCACTTCCGTTCGTGTTTCTTTGTCGCCGCCATTTCATAAGAACAGACCGAGCCACTGCCTGCCTGCCAAATCGCTCCGCCTGCACCACCACCGCCACCATGATGAGTCTTGCTGAGGATTTGACCCCCAGATACTTCCAGAACCGCACCCTTTCCGACCTCGACGCGCACGCCAAAATCAAACACGCCGTTTACCAGATCGATTACGCGCAGAAGTGCTTCGCGGCTGGTGACTTCACCTCGTGCAAGGGGGCCTGCGAGGAGATCGTGAGCCTTCCGGAAGAAGGACGTAGCAAAGCCATCCGAGCGAAAGCTTATATGCTGTTGGCGAGAGCGGAAGTGGAAGGCGTGTGGTGGCAGAGGTCGTCGAATGCACAGCATGCACTCGAATGCTGGGATCTCGTGATCGAGCGGGATTCTTCAGCGCATTCCCGCTTCCCGATTGATCAGGCGCTGAAGTACCGAATTGAGGCGGAGAAGATGTATAAAGAAGCTCAGCGAGCTGGTGTCGATATTGCTGCGGCATGCGCCGAGAGATCCAGGTTCTTTCAGGCGACCTCCAGTGAGACGCCAGAAGGCAGATTTCGATTGCGTGTCAGAGCATCCCCGAGAGTGGTATCGAGGCAGAGGCCAAGGGCTGAAGAACAAGACGTAAGTGTCCCGCTGCAAGATACTACGAAGCGTGGAATGGATACTGACGAACAGGGCAAGGTCCGCGACTTTGCTTTAGAGAAGATTGAAGAGCAGCAGAGAGAGGATTAGAGCTTGAATTCGAAGGTTGCACGTTCCCAGCCCCCGCTCTCAGGACCAGGTTCGCGAGCGGCTGCTTGCATTGCGAGGGAGGTTTTGCGTTCGGCTGCTCTTTCTGTGCAGAGCTCGTACACGGTAGCCAGGTTGAAGAGTAATGTTGGGAACATGGGAAGATGGTGGGCAAGATGTTCCAAGACGTCTCGGGCAGACGTTATGTGGCCAGTATAAAGCAGCGAGACTGCAGCATTGAGCGCAAACATTTCGTGGCCAGGGGAATGGGTGAGCAAGGATTGCCAGCTTCTTACTGCGTGCTCATAGTCACCGTCAGCGACTTGAAGGAGCGCTTCGAATGCTCGTTTCCTGTTCTCATCAAGCATTCCGCTAGCACTCCTCTTTGCGCCTTCCACGTCGCCCACTCTCATTCTGAGTAATGCCTTTCTATATGCTAATTCGTCAGGTTCAACATTGGTCAAGGTGTCTAGATGCCTGGTAGCAGTTTCCAATTCTCCCATCTCCACGAGTGCATCACAGACTCTCAGGCCCAGGTCTTGCAGTCGATCGCTCCACTCTGGGGCCGCCTGAGCAGACCTCAGGTTGCAGCGAACTTCACCAGCTAGTGCATACAGCGCCATGATGCCACGACGTCCTCCATCAGCAGCGCCGATGGACTGCAGTCTGACCAACAGTAATCGCAGATGCCAGGGTATGAGTGGGATCAAATCTTGTGCCGCAGCGGTGTTTCTGGCCAAGAAATCTGTGAGCGGCACGGCCTCTGCAGCAGCGAGATCTGGGCGGGAGATGAGAATCAAACATGCAAGCCTTGTGTATAACAAGCCAAGGATCTTGTCCGCATCATCTGGTGTGCAGTGAAATATGGCCTGGAGTGATGCATCGGCCGCTCGGCGGAAGTGGCCGCGTTGGACTAGATGTGGCAGTGAGGCATGGGGAGGAGGTGTCAGGCTTGAGTTCAGAAAGACACTGGGGATATCTCCGGTGGTGATGGCGTGGTAGATGTCGCGGTTCTGCAGAAAGCGAAGATCTAACACAGGCTTTGGTCTTTCTGGCAGCACAGGAGATGCTGCTGCTGGCTCGTCTACAGCCGCTTCAAGTGGGCCGCTGGTCGCGGACTGGCGCTCCGGGCGAGAGATGTTCCTGGCGTGTCTGCGCACACTGGCGGGAGGAGAGCGTGCAGAGTGCATGTTTGTTTGTGTGAATGCACCAGCAGATGCTCTGGTATGTCTCCACTCGGGCCGGCGCTATCGGCATCGGCATCGGCATCATCTTTGTCTTGGGCCTCCGCTCGCGAGCACCAATCACACGCTTTCTTGGCAAGAGATTGTCAGTGCGTCCATGCATGTGAGTCGATGTCCTTCTGTGACTCTTCACGCCGCTGCTCCCTCCCACAAACACCCAAGGCCAAATCCCGCTTGTGATAACATCTCCCACCATGTTGCAATCAAAAGCGGCCACCAAGGCCATTCAATGCCTGCCCAGACCTCACGCCCGCGCCCGCACCTTTTCCGCTACACCAAATGCCGCTGCCATTTCACCCTACTCGCCAACCCGAACGAGCGCGCCGCAAAAGCAGAAGCACACAGCACAACAACAATCGACACCTGCGAAACGAAATGCCTCGGCCACGGCGAGGAATAGCGCCCAAGCAGCTGCTCAGCCGGCGACGAGACAACGAGCCGTGCCGAGTCCTGCCTTCAACCGCGAGTCGAATGTGCAAGATGTGCAGCCATTGCAGCCATTCCGCCAGCCCGAAATGGACCACGGCTTCGTCGGCATGAATGGAGGCCAAATTTTCCATGAAATGATGCTGAGACATGGCGTGAAGCACATTTGTGAGTGTCATCGCCTCCGAGCCCATTTTTGCCCCACACAACAATGCTAGGCTTCCAAGTCACCACGGCTAACAAAGTGCTAGTCGGATACCCGGGTGGTGCTATTCTGCCAGTCTTCGATGCCATCTACAACAGCCAACACTTCAACTTTATCCTCCCTAGACATGAGCAAGGCGCAGGACACATGGCTGAGGGTTATGCCCGCGCTACCGGCAAGGCCGGTGTGGTTTTGGTCACCTCCGGCCCTGGCGCCACGAATACCGTCACTCCCATGCAGGACGCTCTCATGGACGGTACCCCGATGGTCGTCTTCTGCGGTCAGGTCGTGACTTCGGCCATTGGTTCGGATGCATTCCAAGAGGCTGATACCATCGGCATTTCAAGAGCATGCACAAAGTGGAATGTCATGGTGAAGAACGTCGCTGAGCTCCCGAGACGCATCAATGAGGCTTTTGAAATCGCAACTTCTGGCAGACCTGGGCCAGTGTTGGTCGATCTTCCGAAGGATGTTACCGCTGGCATTCTGAAGAGGCCCATCCCAATGACTTCGACACTGCCAACCCACCCATCTGCCGCCACCCTTGCAGCGCGCGAGCTTTCCATGAAGCAGCTGGAGGGAAGCATTAAGCGCTCTGCCGACCTCATTAACATTGCAAAGAAGCCAGTCATCTACGCCGGACAAGGTATCATGGGCCACCCAGACGGACCAAAACTTTTGAAGGAGCTGTCCGACAAGGCTCAGATTCCAGTGACTACAACTCTGCAAGGACTGGGAGGTTTTGACGAGCTTGATCCCAAGTCTCTACACATGCTTGGAATGCACGGATCCGCCTATGCGAATATGGCCATTCAGGAAGCTGACTTGTTGATTGCTCTCGGTGCTCGATTCGATGACCGTATCACTGGTCATGTCCCACGTTTCGCACCGGCCGCCAAGAAGGCTGCAGAGGAAGGCCGGGGCGGAATCATCCACTTCGACATTATGCCAAAGAACATCAACAAGGTTGTGCAAGCTAACGAGGCTGCCGAGGGTGATGTGACTGCCAATCTCGCTCTTCTCCTTCCACAGATTGAGCAAAGGACACCTGAGGACCGCAAGCCGTGGTTTGACCAAATCGCAGGCTGGAAGGAGCGCTTCCCATGGGCGTACGAGAAAGAGGCTACCCCAGACTCGCCCATCAAGCCACAGACCGTAATTGCAGCCCTGTCTGACCTCACCGCTGACAAGAAGCACGAGACCATCATCGCAACTGGTGTAGGACAGCATCAGATGTGGACCGCTCAGCACTACCGATGGAGGTCACCACGTACAATGATCACCTCCGGTGGTCTGGGAACCATGGGCTACGGTCTGCCAGCAGCAATTGGTGCCAAGGCTGCTGCACCGGAAAAGCTTGTGATCGACATTGACGGCGATGCCTCCTTTCTCATGACACAGACTGAGCTCGGAACAGCATCAGAATTCAACATTGGTGTAAAGGTCATCGTTCTAAACAACGAAGAACAGGGCATGGTCACCCAATGGCAATCCCTGTTCTACAACGACCGATTCGCCCACACACATCAACGCAACCCAGACTTCCCTAAGCTTGCCGAGGCCATGCACGTTCCAGCACGGAGGACCACAAAGTTGGCCACCTTGAAGGAAGATCTGGAGTGGTTGTGCTATGGATCTGGAGAAGGTCCAGCATTTCTCGAGGTCGTCATTGACCAGAAGGTGCCCGTTCTGCCGATGGTGCCGGCTGGATCGGCTCTGCATGAATTCCTGGTCTATGACGAGCAAAAGGAGAAGGAGCGAAGACAAAGAACCAGAGATCGATCCGGACGATAGTCTGGCAACGAGGCGGTCTTTTGGTCATCTTTGATACCCTATTCTGTTTCTCGTATGCACGGCGCGTGGAGTTCCAGCATGCTGTGGGGTTTCATCATCTATTGAGAAGGCTTGCGATGCGAGTGTGTACCATGTCAAGTCGAGGATCTTTTGGCTGCAGATAAAAGCAGGCCGAATCGAAAAAGTTTTGGGGCGAGCAAAGCAAAAAGCTACGAAATCGTACTTGGGTCAATTCAAACCGCCAGGAACTCGCCTGGTTTGATGAGTTCATATGTGTCCTGGGCATCTGTTCCTATCTGTAACCCCGCTTATTTCACAGGACCATGACACGATCTGTACTCTGTGTTCAAATCGGCCTCAAGGAAATGAGTGGGGTACTACATGTCCTTACCGACACTCTATGCACCGCAGCCTAAGCGGTATGCTCTCGGCTTTCTAGTCTCAATACTTCCTAGTAAGAGGCTACTACCGACTTAGGCTACGACTTTGTTACCTAGCCGAATCTAGTAAGAGGTTCGATACGGCTATAGTTCTATAGTAAGGCTAGTTATACACCGAATATATATATATATGTATGATAATAATATTTAACGGTTAAGAACAATAATGAACCTACGCCGGATACTCCGTTATCCTACTGGGTCGGGGAATCGTTGTATTGCTTATAAGTATGTACCCGAGGAGATGAGAAAATTTTGTTATAGGCGGGGAACCAAGGGAGGAGCGTGAGGTTGTGAGAACTCCTGCATCGGATACTTTTGTGTTCGGATATCAGACATCTCTTTGAGAGTATATGTCGTAGCCATTTCTGAAATCGAACCAACTAATTCCGGACACATGTCCATGGCGCAAAAGAGGCGAGGCTGAGAGAATGCGGCGTCGTCCAAGTGGAATCTGCGCCACTGATGCGGAGCACGAGCCAGACGTGCAGGCTTCAGGCATGCATTGCGATGAGTGCTTCAACCCATTTGCATTGCTGCTTCCAGAATTCTCCTTCTCGGTGTTGATCTTGCATGAAACAGACCAGGGGGTGGGTTCATTTTCGTCAAGTTCGAGCGCATCAGAATATTGAGTTTATCTACGCGCAAGTGAAAAAGGATCATCCGGGTCCCTGAATTCGCGCGCGTTTAGAGAGATCGCAAATGGACGTGTAAAGGCCAAAGATTCATGAAGAATTGCCAGAGTAAAGACTTTCCGCCAAGTCGAGAATTGATAGCTCCCAAACACTCCACAAAATCTTGGGGCAATGCATGGCTTGGTCGCACGAGAGCCTCGTTTTGATGGGAAATCCATTGAGCGTTGGCCCCCATATACCAAATGTAAAAATAAGTGACGAAACAGCCAGAATGGAGTTTTGGAAGCGCGGAATAGCATTGGCCAACACAAAGGCTGTGACCCAGAACTGTCGTTCGTAGGCCAGGCCAGGCCAGACGACGACCCATGCGAGGAAAGTGTTGTGTCTTTATGATATTGTCCATCATGTATTTGTTGCGTGCCAAAAAGACGACCAGTCCAGAGCCACGCCTGGAGCAGATCCAAAACCACGTACTGTCCAGCCATCGAGTATATCACGCACGGTAGCTTTTTTGGCCAATGGAGTCTGCCCCTCAACAGAACAGCGGGAGGCGAATGCATTCGACTACTTCGCCGCTGCCAGGTCGCATTGGCAGAAAATCGCAGCTCGGCGCCAGTCGTCTATATTCTTTGCTTTCGTCATGTTCCCGTGAGAGACTCGGGTCCCAAGAAGTGAGGCCGCGGGATAAGGTCTCGCACATGGCAGTCTTCCCGTCATCAAAGCCTGGCTGCTTGGACTTTCACTGCCTGATTGCACGCCAGGCACAGTGCTGTCTTGCTGCGCACACGCAAGAGAAGACGTGTAGACCAGACCGAGGGAAACATTGCTTTCGTACGTTTGGGTATCGTAAACCATAAAACCACCATCTATGCTGCGTCCCAAGATCAATCCGTCTCTATGCTCAGCTGTACACTCACGTCCCATCTAACGCCTCCGAATTGCTTCATGATGACATCCGTCACCTTCTTTCGTATCCTCGTCAAGTCATCAGCATTCATACCATACCCACCTCGGCTCTTGCGATATCGCAGCTTGAGATTCGCCATTCCAAGACCATAATGTACTTGCCAAAATGTTGCTTCGTCGACATTCGTGACCGCTGCATCAGAGTTTGCGATCTCATCAATGATATCGGGCATGGCATTTTTTCTGCGCGGATTGTAGCTCATCAACAACATTGATGATAAAGATGTTCCAAGCTTGGCTCCAAGTGCGACCATTAGCAGGGCGATTATGATGGAGAGGATGAAGTCGAAAACGCCGTAGTGCTGTTGCGTGAGAAATGGCAAAGCCAGGATGAGTACCGAACAGGAGATTGTCAGGAAGTGAGATGGGTTGCCCAAGATCTTGCCCCAACCAGCCAACAGTTCAAATCGCATGGCCTTGCCGATGCGGGCGTGGTTCTTGAGCAAGACTGCGGAGACAATTGTTGCTGCAATTGACAACAGACTAGCCGAGTCGACACGCCCTGCACCAACTCTTTCATGCGCGTGCGGCGAGTGCGCAACGTGACTGCCGACATTCTCAAGCGAGTGCTGGATGCCATGGCTTATCACGTCGAGCCCCATGAACGCAATGAACACAGCCATGCCGAAACCTGCCAGCACGTCTGCTCGTTCCAGCCCGAAAGGGTGCTTGATTGAGCTTCGTTTCCAGACCTCGAAGTTGCCCATCACATCGACCACAACGCAGACTGTAGCGCCTGCGGCATCGAATAACAGCAGCCGACTCAGTGCAGTCAGTGCGAGACTGCCCGCGCCACTGAATTGGACATAGCCAGCAATTAGAAAATGGCAAGCACACCACGATAGACGTATCGTTTGCTGCCGGGTCATACTCCACCACGCCTCGTTCCTAGTCGGCATCGGCAAACTTGCGGGCACAGCGAGGGGCGTTCGTCTGCTCTCCGGCGGCTTGAATATGCCTTCCATGTGACTTGCGTGGATAGACGAATGTCTATACTTATGCCCTCTTCTCTTCTCCACGAGCTCGCTCTTTGAGCCAATCGACGGACTGCGTTCATACTGAATTGTCGTAAAATTGAACGGATTGGTGACAGCAGCGCCCGCGTTGCCATCAATGCTCCCAAATCCTCCATCCAGACCTCCCGTTTGCGGCGTAAGAGGACTATACATGGTCGTCGCCGGACTCAATGCGCCATTGACACTGAAGATGGCACTTTCAGGCGACAACATTGAGGCTGTGGACTCGGTCCTGCCTGATTCTGGCCCAGGCTCAACTGCGCTGAGTGTCCGCGCCGGAGAATCATTGATGCCTGTGTGAATATCATAGTCGTAGTCGGTCTGTATGCTTGGCGTGCTATCGCTGCGGTTGTGCAAACCCAAACCGATGCCGAATGGCCGTGGTTTCAAAGTGCCTGGGGAGGGCGGGTTGTCTGAGGGAGGTGTTGGAGTTCGAGGTGGGAGCGGAATTGGGAGGCTCGAGGCCATACTATCCTGATTTCCGTGTTATCGGCCAGGTAGAGGATGGATATATCGCCTAGACATTGAGTACGCGCGCGTTATCCGAGTTGATTTGCGCGAGCAGTTGTGTTGATGTTGGTGTCGGGTCGACTTTCATTCAGGGGCTTTGGAGATCCGCTTTGGGAGACGCGGCGGAGGCGGCGGAGTGCCAAGCCCTGGCCCTGGCCGTGGCCCTGTACTTCCAACACTCCATCTCCTTCTGCAACACATTACAGGATTTGATCAGAGCTTCTCCACGACACGCGACGCATTTGACACTTCCGCCACCGACCGATCTTACATGCGGCAGCCGCTCGACCTCGAACGACACGTAACGCCGGTCCTTTCATTGCAGCCAGAGCAGCAACTCAATGTGCTTGCTACAAAATGGAAAATGGTCAGACATCCCACGGCAGCGGCGACCGCCGTAGAACCGTCAGTGGCCCGCTTCCTCCCCTCAATGTGGAAGCAGAAGAAGACGATATGAAGAAGTCACCAGACAACATGAAATTCGCATGGAGCTCGCCCTCAGCTCCATCATCGCCAGCCGAGGTGCCAGCCTCGCCTGGCAAGCAGTCCGGGCACAGACGCACCTTGAGCGGCAATCTGTTGGCCAAGTTCAATTTCCTGAAGGGTGTAGTTGAGGATGCAAGACCGCCGTCGAGGGACAAGGAATCACAAAATGCTCAGAGCTCCAAAAGCCCCAAGAGTTCACGAAGCGGGAAAAGTGTCGACGATGACGATGCGCCAGGTTCGCCTGTTTCGCCCGAGAAAGGCAGCAGCAGTGCAATGGCGTCTGCATTGAAGGCAAGCAAAACGCGGAAGAGGAAAGGGTCTCTGCGCAAGACTGCATTGCTCGGTACGCGCAAGCTTGTCACTGAAACACGCGAGAGGAGGAACAGCGTGATGCCTCGAAGCCCGTCTAACAAGCAGGTTTCCACCCCAGTGCAGCCTGAAGAAGCGCCATCGACCATCTCAACAGATCCCGAAGTCAGTGGTCTTGGCTTGCCTGCTGCTCTTCGTCGTGAGCCAGAGGTTGGTAACGGAGTGCGCCACAAGTTCAGCTATGAGAATGTTACAGCCGCGAGCAGCAGTGATAGTGGCTGGGGAGAATCGGCTGCGGCTATTACTGCACGCCTTGCTCTCTTGACGGACCACAGAGTGCAGCCCAAGCAATCTACGACCTTATCAAGCCCGCTTGACTTGAAGAGTCCCGTCAGCAACTCGAGCTATGCTAGCACGACCGACGACGACGAAGTGCTAACCTTCGATCACCCTGCTAACAGCTTCGCGAGCTCCCAAAGCCTGAAGATGCCGTTGTGTTCCGGGGCTACCGGCTACTTTCCGTCCGACGAGACTTCTATGTCGGAGCCATCGATCTCTCGGCGTGTAAGCTCGAAAAACCGGTCTTCTCCGCTGTCGCAGGTCGCAACTACGCATTCTCCTTATGCCGCCGAACCTGAGCCGCATGACTACACGGAAACGGAGTACTGGGGGTGGGTTATCCTATTCGTTACATGGCTTACCTTTACTGTTGGTATGGGAAGCTGTCTGGAGATGTGGAGCTGGGCTTGGGATGTGGGTGAGACACCGTATGCTCCGCCTGAGCTTGAGGATGACGAGACTTTGCCCATCGTGGGCTACTACCCAGCATTGATGGTGTTGACAGGGGTTGTGGCTTGGGTTTGGATCACCGTCGCTTGGGTAGGGATGAAGTACTTCCGACATGCCAAGATCGAGGTGTGAATAGGCAGGCAAGCCCGGGAATGAGATGGCTTTCTATACTCGCAGCTTTGGCATCTGACCATGCATGTTGTTACGCAACGGCAGGTGCATTCCATTGTAGAAGCACAACCCACTTGCACATCGAGGGGAAAGTGTGTGCGTTACCCGGCACGCTTGGAGCATTCGAAGTATGCAATCACGGAAGTGCCTCTGTACGCTGACTTGGTCCGCATCGGATCTATCACACACACTACAGGCGAATTAGCTTGTGTGCATGAGCTTCTTCACATCATCATTAGTCCTGCATAGTGCAAGAGATTATTTTTCCCCTGCTGCATCACATGCTAGGAGACCGAATGGCAATCGTTCTCGCCCGACCCTTCAGTGCGTCTTTCTCGCCGACCTGGCCGCCGCCAGACAAGATTCGAATCTGACTGCGCAAATACTCTACCACCACCGCATAACCATGAATCACCCCATTCGGTTTCTTCCTTTCGCCTTGATCGATGGCGAGATCGAGGGCTGTCTTGCCGTACCGATCACGGGAGATGAGGGTTGTGCAACCGGTGTCCATTTCGAACAGGATCTTGGTGACTTCGATGCAGCCGGCCAACGCAGCGTGGTGCAAGGGGAGCCTCCGGTCCACATCTTCCGTGAACAACGTGGCTTTGTCGATATCTGCATCCAGCAGAAGCTTGGCCAGTTCGGGCTGCGCGAGGCGGCACGCCCGATGCAGGGCCGTTTCCCCTTTCCAATCTTGCGCGCGTAGGCTGGTCTTTCGCGCATCTGCTCTGGTGAGCGCTTTGACGGCTTTGTAGTCCATCGCGCTCACGGCGAGGTGCAGGGGCAGATGGCCATGTCGGTCGGCGACGTGCAGTGTCGGCTTGGAGATATGGGCGTGGGCCAGCACCTTGACCACCTTGAGATGGCCGGACTTGGCCGCCATGTGCAGTGCCGTGAGGCCATCGGCATCTCTCAGTGCGACGTCGTCATCGTGCTGAATGCAATACTTGACCACGTCGACGAGTCCCATGCTCGCCGCTCCGTGCACAAGACTACTCCATCTCCGCTTGAGTTCGCGGTAGATTGCTTCGGCATCGGGTAGTTCTTGCGTCCAGAAGACTCGTTCTTTGCTGCCGACAGCAGGCTCGATCCCGCATTCGTCGTACTGGATCGCCGCTTGAAACAAGTGCAGCCCATCGTCCAGACTCAATGTTCGGAGAAGGATCTTGATCAAGTGCCGGAAGATTAGATCGTAGCCTTCGGAGATGGCAATTTTGGCAGCTTCAAAGATGAGGTCTTGTGGCCTACTGTGCAGTCTGATGAGTTCGAGTGCATGGATGGGCAATGAGCACATCTGCTTCCATGAGCCAGCCGTGGACCAAGTGGACGTCGCGTACTGGAGCAGCGCCATTTGCTTGGTGGTCAGTGGCAGGTAGCTCTTCGTGCTCCAGACATCGCTCGACGCAGGCGAGAAGGCACTCGCGCCCGTGTTCGAAGTGGGTCGATCGATGATACTACTGTCTCGAGAGCCTTGGGGCATGGGAACCGCTGCACGACTTCTCGCAAGCCTCACGATTCTTCTGACATCGAACGAAAGGCTCTTCATCTCCGGAGCAGAGAGGTAAGCCGCGCAAGCCACAGACAGTCGCTCTGCTGCCTTTGACAGGCTTGTCCGAAAGCGGCGAAGTGCTAGTGGCATACTGTGCTCCAACAAGAAGTCGGCGACGGATTGATGGATGAACTCTACTGTGGCGTGCGGTCCTGTGCCATTGACGCGCAAGAGAAGCTCACAAGCGCCCATCGCCGACGCTTGGATCTCATCGATATGCGCATCACTCGGAAGGTGTTGACCGCATCTGTTATTTTGACTCGGTCTGTTGTATGATAGAGCTATAGCTAGTTCCGTGAGCGTCAATGGACGCGACGCGCCGAGAACATAGTGAAGAGTGCATTCGGCAATGTCGAGGTCGTCAGTCTCAATCTTGCGTAGCACTCGCACATACAGATCTCTGAGTGAGCACGAATACCTCTTGAGCCTGCGGAGCACGAAGTCTTCCTTGACGTTGGCCACGCATTTCAGGGCCAGCGAGATCCAGAGAAATGTGCCGCCATTGTTGGCTTCCAATTGTGCCTTGACGGCTCTGCGCGTGTCCTCACTCCATAGCTTTGCGCGGGCGACGGCATCGACTTCGTCGTCGATCAGTCTCCTGAGATCCCTTGTGATGACGGCCGGAGTAATGCTTATCACGGCCATCCATTCCAGCTCAGTCCAGCCAGACACGATCCTGCGACAGGTTCCCAGATCCCATGCGTGCGGCCGCGTGAGAATGACGAGCCGCCAGTGATGTCTTTCTAGTGCCGGGGCCGAGCGGAGGAGCTCTTCTAGTTTGCGCACAAGGGTCTTGCGCAATGCCACTTCACAATTATCCAGTGAATCCAGCAGCAAGGTGAGCTGACCGACCCGTGGATCTTGCACAACTCGCACAAAGAGAAACCAAAGCGTCTCCATGTCGTCGAGGCCAGAGTCCCCATGTAATTCCAGTATTCGATGCGCGTGTTCGATCAATTGAGGCCGTCTTGTGAGAATCTGATGCAGTAGTCCTTTCAGGATAGAGATGGCAGTCCTGCGTTGCGGCTCTGCGTGGTTGCAGAAGAAAAATGCAAACGTGCCGTCGTCTCTCGCCGTCTCCGATATCAAGCGTTCAACCAGAAAAGTCGCCATGGCAGTCTTCCCAATGCCCGGCTCTCCAACAACCATGAGAAGCTGCGGTTTTGCACGGTCCCGCCATGCAACATACTCGGGCCTCTCCAGGATCCATTCGCAAGTGCCCTCGATGCGTCCCTTTCGGGAACGATTCTGAGCCTTGAGGAGATCCTTCTGCGGGTCAGCCACGAACAGGGCTTCCAGAATCTCCTGCACGCTCTCAGGCGCTACTGGCGGACCACCACGTTCATCGATGCTGCCTCGACCTCTGGACGGCAACAGTCGATCCATTCTTCCAAGCCGCGGTGGTGCCCACTTCGGTGCTGCATCTGCTGGCAGAGAGCTGAAAGCAGAGGAGTGTGGTGGGCGAGCAGGCTAGCTAGCAGCATTGACATCGTTCGCGATCGAGCCAGACGACGGTCAGGCAATAATCGGTCACTCTAGCCCGGACCAGCAAGATGTCCATGTGAGATGGTCGGGCGCGCTGCTGCCGGGGGGTGCCGTACATCGTTCCCTGTATGGCCGGACAGCTCGAATGCGCGTGGCCCCCCGTCGAATTCCATTCACACGCCTTGGCATCTGGCATTGGATACAAAGGCTCGCAGTGGCATGATCGTATTTGTGAAATGTATTTGACATGTAGAGGGCATGGATCCAGCCTTGAAGCTCGCATGTCCAGGCGGAGGAGAGTTGCGGATGCCAGGTATGATGACTTAGAATCCTAGCGTTCAGGAGACCAGCAGGTCCTGAAGATCGCGGGCTTTGAGGGGCAGCCGTCAGCGTTACGGTATTATTGTTCGTTGATATCTTTTGCCACATACCCATTCGGCAGTTGATGCCAAGCCAGAAGTCATTGTCGGTATCGATATGATCGATGTTGCTGTGGTGGCGACGGAAACAAAAGTCGTCGACTCGTTCTTTGGTCGTTCAGGTTTCACAGAGCGCCCAGGCAGGCTTTCCGGGAGCAACGACGAGGCGAAATGGATCGGGAAGATGATTAAACCTTTGTTGTCTACCGCGTATATTCACGTCTACCGCCGCCCGCTTATTCTAGCTTGCAAGTTGCAAACTAAATTTCAGGCCTCGCCGAGGACCTACTACTATACGTTGCGCAACGCAAGCGGCTGGACTCCCCCCCCGGAAGACTCTCGCCAGGTTTTGTTGTTGATTGATGGTACAGACCGAGACATTTGCGAATTGCCTACTGAATTGCATAAACTACAGAAGGTAGCTAACTAGTCAACCTTTATATGTTCTTGTTAGTAACCCTAAGTTAGTCTATAACAGACTAAATAAGTCTATAATAGTAACCCTAAATTAGTATCCTTAAAGGCTACCTATTATCGGTCCTCCCCTATTACCTTAGTATACTAACTAATATACAATACTCCCCTTTAGTTAGTTAGTTAATAGTTACTTATGAGTTTGCTAATTGCCCTTTACTTTAGTAGCTTTACATACTATATATACTTTAGCTTATGCCTTACTAAAGGTTATAAGCTCCTTTAGCTTAACTCTAGTTAGTTCCTAACCTTAGATTAGTATCCTTATTGTCCTTAGATTAGTTATTTCTTTACTTCCTTTAGGCTCTAATAGCCTATTAGCTTGCTTAACTAAGTTAGATTATTCCTATACTTTCTTTTACTTCTTTAAGTAGTTATATATTTACTAAATAGCTTAAGTATAGATACCTTATATCCTTAATCTTAGTATTTATAAGTTCTTTAACCTTTAAGGCTAAACTTAACTTTCTTCTTTCTATACTAACTCTAGTAATATCAAGTAATTTGCTTGTTATCTAGACTAGGTTATATCTCTTCTAACTCTTTAAAAATTCCTATAAAGGTAAGCTAGATGTTAGCTATTATAGGGATCTTTACTAACCTTAATAGGATTCATTATAGCTACTATAAACATAACTAATAGTTAGCTCTAGGCTATAGTTAATACTACTTTTGTCTCTAGATTTCATTTAAGTAAGGTTAACCTTAACTAGTATTAATAGATACTTAAGGCCTAGAACCGTAGTAATAGTATTAGTTAGTCTATAAAGCTATCTTCCTAGTAGATAGGTTTCTTTAACAATACTACTAGTAATCCAATTCCTTTAGTCTAGTATCCTAGATTCAATAGCTAGGGTTCTATTAACATAAGTAGCTATATTAACTACTTACCTAGCCTTTTAGCTAAAGCAAGTACTAGTATTGTATAGTAGACTCCTCCTTACTAGTACTATGTAAACAATACATAAGGCAAGGTATTTATTAGATATAACAAGATCTAGCGTATAAACGTAGCTAGTAATACTTTCTTTTATAATACCTATATTAATAATAGATAGGGACTTTAGTATAGCCGTTATAGCACTTCTAGATACTAGTCAACTCCTCGTTCTTAGTTAGCTCGCTTAAGGGCTAATTCGGTTAGGTCTCAAGGCTTAAGTAGTATACTAGGACCGAATATAGTTATTATTAATCGAGCTCGGGAGATCTTTATTAGTTTAGTTATACTAGAGAAGAATTAGAGAAGATCTAAAAACTATACTAGGCTTAGTTTGTTTCCTAGTATTTTAGTTTAGAGCCTAGGTTATTAAATAATACCTAGGCTAAAAAGCTCTATACTTAGTTTTAAGATTAATTTTAATAAAATGTAAATAAATATATTGAGTTTGTCTTCTAGTTCTAGAACAAATAAAATTCTAAAAGAATAACTTAGAGAGTCCTACTTTATAGGATTTAGTTATTTAACCTTAGCTTTATTAGGTAGTTAGCTATTTAATAGTAGGTATTAATATATTTAACCCTAATATTACCCTTATCGAACTATTCCCTATAGTAGTAATTTCTTAGATTAGTATACCTACTTCTCCCTAAATTTGTATAGTTTTCTATAAGGTAGATTCCTAACTAGTTATTAACATTAATTGTTATATACTTTATTAAGAGACTAGTAAATCTCTTAATTTTATCTAAAAGATTCCTAAGCTATCTAAGCTCCCTTACTACTTTATTTAGAGAAACATATTTAGCTTTAGTACTTAACTAGATAACCTCCTTTTAAAGCTATAATCTCTAGATAACTAGTGCTCTAGACATAAGTACTAGGAATCCTAAAACTAATCTAGCTATGCCTAGGTTAGTAGCAAAATTAGTATTAGAGTAGATCTATATAAAAGCTTTAAAAATTAAAACACATCTCTAATCCTAACTTAGTAGTACTACCCTTCTTAAATACTAGGTACTTTTTAGGTATTCTAGTAATGTACTTCTAGATATGCTTAGCTATATTAATATGTCTAGGTCTAGGATTTAAAAGAAACCTAGCAAGGTAGTTTATAGATATAGTAATGTCTAGCCTTGTCTAATTTAAAAGCTATTAGAGCCCTCTAATGAATTTATTAAAGAGTTTATAGTCTACTACTATACATTCTCTATTAAATGCATATAGTAGCTTGTTAAGTAGATACTTAATAGACTTACACTTATTAAGTCTATACTTCTTTAGTTTCTTAAGAGTATAATACTTCTAAGACACCTTTAGGAAGTTCTAGTCTTCTTAGATATCAAGACTAAGGAATAGATTAGTCTTAACAATCTTAATAGTATACTTCTTTCTTAGGCTATTAATAAGATTGTTAATATCCTTCTAGTTTCTTCTAAAGATCTAGAAATCATTAATATAAAGGATAACTATAATTCCTTTTCTAATAAAGAGATAGCTATTACTCTTTGTTGCCTTAAGTCTAAGGCTTCTTAAAGTGTCTATAGTATTATAGTGCTATAGGGATACTAATTGTTTCATCCTATAAAGTCCTTTTCTAACTTTAACGTATAGGAACTCTTCTAGATTCTTTCTAATAAGATATAAACCCTCTAGGGCTAACATAAAGTTTAGCTTGTCTATTTTGGGTTCAAGAAATGTAGTCTAAATGTCTACTTAGTATCTTTTCAACCCTAAGGCTACTACTAGTCCTAGGTAGAACCTACTAGTTATAGCCCTTAGTATTAGTACAAAAGTGTACTTATAATCAATACCCTTTCTTTAGGTAAATCCTTTAGCTATGTACCTAGCCTTATACTTTTCAACTATACTATTAGGGAGGCGTTTAATCTTCTAGACCTATCTTCCTCTTATTAGCTTTCTCCCCTTAGGGAGTTAATTAGCTTTAATCTAGATAAGGGCTTATTGTTTTGTAAGTAATTTCAACTTATTAATAATAGCTTGCCTCTATAGTTAAGCATCTTTGCTTTAATGCTTAGTTTAAGGTAACTAGCTTACTATTACTAGGCTTCTTTGCCTTCTTTTTCTTTAACATATGCTTTATAGCTACTTTTATGAGATTTTCCTAAAGTACTATAGCTATTATACTAGCTAAAAGGCGATCTGTATGCAAGGATTTATAGTTATGTCTTTTAACTTTTCTTCCTCTTAATAATATTGTTATAGATGTAGGGCTAGGTTCGGTTCTTCTAGTCTTAGTTATTATAGTCTCTATGCCTAAAACTATTAGAGAACAGCTACTTTTTTCTTTACTAGTTATTAGTTATAGATTAAAGGGAGGCATTGGATTATGCTACTCTACTACTTAACTACTATCTATTGCCTAGGTTAGCCTACTTCTAGGCGGCTTATTGTTATCTACTAATGTCTAATTTTTATCTAGACTTTTATTTGCTAATATCTACTCCCCTTAAGCTAGCTAGGAGTCTTCCTCTTATAGACTTATTAATAGAGTATACTACTAGCTAGGCTATATTTGCTCCCCTTAAGACTATTAGGGGCTATCTATAGCTTAATCCTCTTATATTAGAGGCTATAGTACTAAGCTTGCATTTAGATTACTTAATAGCCCTCCTATAGTAGTTATATTTATGTTCTAGTCTTTAGTAAATAGCTAGGGATTGCTTAAGTCCCTAATCTTATCTAGATTATCTAAGACAATCTTAAACATTAGTTAGCTACTACTCTATTATAGAATTAAATTCATTAGATCTCTTTTAGCCTTTTCAATTTCTTAGCTATAGGTCTAGTCTTTATAGAATAAGACATATAGTATAAACCTAATATTATACTTAAACTTGTTTATTCTTATATCCTATACTACCTTCTATAGAAGGTAGTTAGTTAATAAATTGTTTTGAAACCTAATGTTCTAGTAGATATGTACCCTTAGTACAAACTTTCTTAACTTAACAACTTAGTTAATGTACTTGTAAGCTTTGTAGCTAAATCTCCTAACTTTTGATAGATTAATCTCTAATGTACCCTATTTTATCTCCCTTTCTAGATAGATAAGAGGAATCTACTTTGTCTCTAAGTTAGCTAACCTAATTGTTAGCTATATTGAATAGATTATAGTATAGCTCTAGAGGTCTTTAGGCATTCCTAAGTCTATTATTATTAACCGTACTTTAGTTAGGATAACCTTGTTTAATAATTCTACAATGTCGAGCTAAGGAGGGCCGACAGGTATAAATGGATCATAAGCTATAATAGAAGCTACAAGGAATAGTAGGGGCCAAAGTAGGAATAGCAAGTATGTTGTTCTTTTCCTATAGGTTAGAGCTTACCCTGAAAGGTGTTAGCTTGGATTAGTTACATAATTATTATTATGTGATCCAATCCGCTTAGTATCCCCTACTAGGTAACTAACTAGACTATATATTCCAACACTCCCACTTAGATTAGTTAGTCTACAAATCCTAATTCTAACTAATACAATCCAATAAGAACTTCAATTAGCCAATTAGATGCAATGGCTTCTAGATTGGCATAGCGTATCCAATCTACTAGGTTCGATTCCTAGATCTAGTATTTGCTTACTTAGGATTTGTAAACAAACCCCGAGTAAGTACTTTTGTCCCTTTATACTAACTGTAATTGTCTAATGAATTCCTAGAACTGTGGCCCTATCTTTAGCTTAGTTAGGCTATTAGCTACTATCTCTTTTATTAAAGTGTATTCTACTACAACCTTTCTTTGCTACTAGAGATTTCTAACCTTGTTGAAACTAATATTAATATGTTTTGATCTCTTATAGGTATAAGCATCTTTAACAAGAGTCAAAGCTACCTAGTTATTACCTATGATCTAAACAGGTCTAACTTCATTCACTATATTAGAATTTCCTTTAATTAATGGTTAGAATAAGCATTCTCCTACTAACTATGCATAATCTATCTCCCTTAGGAGTACTATAAGGAATTGAGATTGCTTTGCATATGCATTTATTACTATGTACTTAGCTTCTATAGTTAATGTAGTAACTGACTTCTACTTCTTACTTATCTAAGAAACTAGTAATCTATAGAGAAAGAAGATGCTTCTAAGGATCGAGACTCTATTAGCTTTATCCATTACATAATTAGAGTCTGAATATCCTATTAGCTTTCCTCCTCCCCTCCTAAACATCAACCCTAGACTTAGGAATAATCTTAGGTATTTAGCTAGTTTTCTAAGTACTTTTAGATGTCTCTTGGATAGATCTAACGCATATAATCCTAATCTTCTAAGGGCAAAAGCAATGTTAGGTCTTGTCATAGTCATTGGCTACATTTATGTACTATTCTAGCTTTAGTACTTAGTCTTATTACACCTTTCTTCATTTAAGTTAGATTTTCTTAGACTCTTATAGCTGTTAAGTAGTAATAAGGTTAGGTAGGCCATTTCTTTAGTTATTCCAAACTTAGCAAGGTTTTCCTAGATATAGTGTTCTTAGTCTAGCTTTAGAGTACTATTCTTTCTATCTCTAGTAAGCTTTATCCTAAGAATTTTAGTTGGTTTACCTAGGTCTTTGATTTTGAACACCTTGCCTAGTTCCTTCTTGAACTAGAGAACATCTTCTAGCTTTGGTACTACAATAGGAATGTTATCTATATAGGTAAGGACTATTAGGTTCCTTCCTCTATAAATAAGCAAACATAGGTCTACCTCTAACTAGTAGAATCCTATTTCCTCTAGCTTTAAGATA